>CM042382.1:4820772-4843272 GCA_023634145.1 Thymallus thymallus
TCCTCTCTCCTCCTGAGGCTCCCATTCCTCCTTCCCACGCTGCCCCCGGCTATGCAGGGACTTCTCTATGAACTCCCACGAGTGTAGTGGCCGGGGCTCCTCCTTCATTCCACGACCACCCCCATAGCCCCCCGCCAAAAAAACTGTCTGGGGGTTCTTCGGGGCTCTAGGCTGGGCCTGCCTCTTCGACCGCCAACGTGGCACCCGTCAATGTCCTTGCTCGGTCCTGTGGAGGTGGGTTTTTCTGTCACGGTCGCTAACATAAAGGTTTCCAGAGACCTCTCTGAACACTAAACCTGGAAAACATAAAGGTTTCCAGAGACCTCTCTGAACCTAATTCCTTACAATTACACTCCGCTTAACTTGGTGTTTCATATCCTATGATTTATAACTCGCCCATTGTGATGATAACGTTCAAAATATTTAGTTCAGTTTATATTGTGCTTCTCTCTTCATTTTTCAGTTGGCTTAAGTTGGCTCTCTCATTCAACTGACCATAGGCTAGCACGAGAACCACTATCGAATGAGAGCGTGAAGCAAACACTAGAGCGAATGGGTCCCTCTGCAGGCTGAAACAAACACAACACCCCTTGACTATAAATACTGTCAATGATTACAAAATGCCTAAGATTAGGATACAAAATATCTCACATTCTCCCACATTTTAGGTTGGCAACAGAGGAAACCCAAACGTGAGCAACAAACTGTACTATTAATACAGAAACTATTACCCCTTTTTCATAGCATATTGACCTTTTTCTTTGATGTTACAGACAAACTAGGACCAACAATAGTAGCCTGCCACCTCTGACTTCATCATAAACCTGCCCATACTGTATATCAATGAATCAATATAAAACCAACCAACCTCTTTTGACCTTGGGGGGATTATTTATTTAATGTGTTATACTGTCATTGTACTATGGTAACGCACAATTAATAAAGATGGTACCATATGATACTTTTTGGTACCATTTATCATAATTGTGTGTTACCATCTTAGAATGTATGAATGCAGGTTAAAACCATGGTGTAGTTCCATGATTCAGATCTACTGTATACCATGGTATAAATGATGCCATATCACAGTAATATTTACGTGACATGGTAGTACCATCATACTTCAAGGCTTAAACAATGGTACATTTTCATGATTCAGACCATAGTAGTACCATGGTACATTTTCATCATTCAGACCATAGTGGTACCATGGTACATTTTCATCATTCAGACCATAGTGGTACCATGGTACATTTTCATGATTCAGACCACAGTGGTACCATGGTACATTTTCATCATTCAGACCACAGTGGTACCATGGTACATTTTCATCATTCAGACCATAGTAGTACCATGGTACATTTTCATCATTCAGACCACAGTGGTACCATGGTACATTTTCATCATTCAGACCACAGTGGTACCATGGTACATTTTCATCATTCAGACCATAGTAGTACCATGGTACATTTTCATCATTCAGACCATAGTAGTACCATGGTACATTTTCATCATTCAGACCATAGTAGTACCATGGTACATTTTCATCATTCAGACCACAGTAGTACCATGGTACATTTTCATCATTTAGACCATAGTAGTACCATGGTACATTTTCATCATTCAGACCATAGTAGTACCATGGTACATTTTCATCATTCAGACCACAGTAGTACCATGGTACATTTTCATCATTCAGACCACAGTGGTACCATGGTACATTTTCATCATTCAGACCATAGTAGTACCATGGTACATTTTCATCATTCAGACCATAGTAGTACCATGGTACATTTTCATCATTCAGACCATAGTAGTACCATGGTACATTTTCATCATTCAGACCATAGTAGTACCATGGTACATTTTTGTAAGGGTTTTCAGTGTGGTTTGTGTGGAGAATAAAAGGGGACAGGACAGTAGTTGAGTTATATAATTTCAAAGGTGGAGACGCATGATTTTCCTACAATGAAACAGTCATGGGTGATTTTATATGACACTGTTTTAATGATTTGCCAAAGGTAGATGGAAATTACAGTGCTTTCCACGGACTTGAATAAATTCAAGTAAACATTAACTTTGTCACTCTTTTTTTGTTGATAGTTTCGCTCTATCGCAGGATAACTTTCTCTTTGGAATAGCGGGGATCAGGCCCGGAGTGGCTAATCCGGAGAAACGGGAACATTCTCGGTGCGCCGGGCTGGTTGTTGGGCCGAAAGGGCCAGTGACAGGGTTGGTAAACACAATATATTTTTAAATAGATTATTGTAAGCTACTCTTGCAGAAGCGTGGGCTACATGTACGTTACACTTGCAGAAGCGTGGGCTGCTCTGCGTTGCACGCTCTCACACCGTGGTACTGATACACTTGGTAGATGATGCGATTCAGACACAAAGCACGTGTGGCCTTATGGCAGCCAGCGTATAACATATACGATACTAATAAGTGCTTTGCTAAATTTTATGTTGTGACGCCACCTAAGCATGAGACACTTTGTTGTCTATTGTACTCAGTAAATATATTTCCAAAGGTGTTATTGACATGAAATGTTCACCAGATGTTGGTAACAACCCAAGTAATCCATACATACAAAGAAACCAAAACAAATAAGTTCAGAAATTAAGTTATGTGTAATAATGTGAAATGACACAGGGAAAAAGTATTGAACACATGAAGAAAGGGAGGTTCAAAAAGGCATGGAAAGCCAAGACAACAGCTGAAAACTATCAGTAATTAAAAAGCAATCCAGCCCCCTGTCAGTGCAAATTAATATCAGCTGGTTCAGTCCCAACTGATGGCCTACAAAAAGGTCTCATTGCCAAGGTATCACACAAGACACATCTCATGATGGGTAAAAGCAAAGAGCTGTCTCAAGACATTCGCAACCTAATTGTTGCAAAACATAATGATGGCATTGGTTATAGGCACATTTCTAAGCTTCTGAATGTTCCAGTGAGCACTGTTGGGGCCATAATACAGAAGTGGAAAGACAATCATTTCACCATAAATTTGCCTCGACCAGGTGCTCCTCGCAAGATTTCTGACAGAAGAGTGAAAAGAATAATCAGAAGAGTTGTCCAAGAGCCAAGGAACACTTGTGGAGAGCTTCAAAAAGACCTGCAATTAGCAGGTACTGTTGTCTCAAAGAAAACAGTAAGTAATGCACTCCACCGCCATGGCCTGTATGCAGGCTCACCATGCAAGACTCCATTGCTGAAAAAAAAGCATGTTGAAGCTCGTTTAAAGTTTGCTGCACAACATTTGGAAAAGCCGACGTGGCAGAGAATATAGTGTGGTCAGATGAGAGCAAAAATGAACTGTTTGGATGTCATAATACACACCATGTTTGGAGGAGAAATGGCACTGCACATCACCCTAAAAACACCATACCAACAGTGAAGTTTGGAGGTAGGAACATCATGGTGTGGGGCTGCTTTTCAGCAAATGGTACTGGAAAATTGAAGGAAGGATGAATGGGCAAATTTACCGAGACATTCTTGACAAACATCTGCTGCCATCTACCAGGATGATGAAGATGAAACGAGGGTGGACATTTCAGCAAGACAATGATCCCAAACACACAGCCAAGGTTTCAAAGAAAGAAAATAAAGCTGCTAGAATGGCCCAGCCAATCACCTGACTTAAATCCCATTGGAAATCTATGGAAAGAACTGAAGATCAAGATTCAGAAAAGAGGCCCACGGAACCTTCAAGATTTGAAGGCTGTTTGTGTGGAAGAATGGGCCAAAATCACAGTATTGAATCACACCAATGCATGCGACTAGTTTCTCCATACAGGAGGGGTCTTGAAGTTGTCATTACCAACAAAGGTTTTTGTACAAAGTATTAAATAAATATCATTAAGTGTGTTCAATACTTTTTCCCTGTGACATTTCACATTATTACACATAACTTAATTTCTGAACTTATTTGTATGTATGGATTACTTGGGTTGTTACCAACATCTGGTGAAAATTTCACCTTTGGAAATATATTTACTGAGAAAAATGGTGACGTATTCAATACTTATTTCACCCGCTGTACATACACTCAATAAGTATTTGGTAGCATTGCCTTTAAATTGTTTAACTTGGGTCAAACGTTTCAGGTAGCCTTCCACAAGCTTCCACAATAAGTAGGGTGAATTTTGGCCCATTTCTCCTCACAGAACTGGTGTAACTGAGTCAGGTTTTCAGGCCTCCTTGCTTGCACATGCTTTTTCAATTCTTCCAACAAATGTTCTATAGGATTGAGGTCAGGGCTTTGTGATGGCCACTCCAATACCTTGACTTTGTTGTCCTTAAGCCATTTTGCCTCAACTTTGGAAGTATGCTTGGGGTCATTGTACATTTGGATGACCCATTTGCGACCAAGCTTTAACTTCCTGACTGATGTCTTGAGATGTTGCTTCAATATATCCACATAATTTTCCTTCCTCATGATGCCAACTATTTTGTGAAGTGCACCAGTCCCTCCTCCAGCAAAGAACCCCCACAACATGATGCTGCCACCTCCATGTGCAGTTGCAAACCGTAGTCTGGCTTTTTCCTTGCTGAGCAGCCTTTCAGGTTATGTCGATATAGGACTCGTTTTACTGTGGATATAGATACTTTTGTACCTGTTTCCTCCAGCATCTTCACAAGGTCCTTTGCTGTTGTTCTGGGATTGATTTGCACTTTTCGCACCAAAGTATGTTAATCTCTAGGAGACAGAACGCGTCTTCTTCCTGAGCGGTATGACGCTACGTGGTCCCATGGTGTTTATTCTTGCGTACTATTGTTTGTACAGATGAACGTGGTACCTTCACGCGTTTGGTAATTGCTCCCAAGGACTTGTGGAGGTCAACAATTTGTCTTGGCTGATTTATTTTGATTTCCCCATGATGTCGAGCAAAGAGGCACTGAGTTTGAAGGTAGGCCTTGAAATACATCCACAGGTACACCTCCAATTGACTCAAATTATGTCAGTTAGCCTAACAGAAGCATCTAAAGCCATGACATAATTTTCAGGAATTTTCCAAGCAGTTTAAAGGCACAGTCAACATAATGTATGTAAACTTCTGACCCAGTGGAATGGTGATATAGTGAATTAGTGAAATAATCTGTCTGTAAGCAATTGTTGGAAGAATTACTTGTGTCATGCACAAAGTAGATGTCCTAACCGACTTGCCAAAACTATAGTTTGTTAACATGAAATCTGTGGAGTGGTTGAAAAATGAGTTTTAATGACTTCAACCTAAGTGTATGTAAACTTCCGACTTCAACTGTATTAGTTCAATATCACCACTATTTATATCCACATATTACTAGTGACCTATTATGCTTTTTATCATTAATAGTAGAATAAGAATAGTAAACATACAAATACCACAGTTGAAAGGGAACAGGATGATGATAAATATGACTGTATGTTTTGGAATGGAAAAGAAGTCTACGTTGTATCAGTCAAAACATGTTTCCATGTTAAACTAGCTAAATTAGCTAAAGCCTTACCGATAATTATTGTAATTTAAAGCAGGTACAGATGAGTCTCATGGGCCTCCTGCAGGAGGTGTTAAAGAGAGAGCAGAGTCGACTCAGGGACTGATCACAGAGTCGACTCAGGGACTGATCACAGAGTCGACTCAGGGACTGATCACAGAGTCGACTCAGGGACTGATCACAGAGTCGACTCAGGGACTGATCACAGAGTCGACTCAGGGACTGATCACCGAGGCAACAACAGCTCAGCAGCAGACACACGAAGACAAGGCTGTTGATTGTTTTCATTCCTTTGCTCGCCTTCAGTCACATGATATAGATATGTTTTATTGTCATCATCCTCAACAAACACCAAAACTTCCTACACCAAAAGTTTTTAACAACAAAGATGGAACCAATCGCAAGTGGTTGACTTACTGTGAGAAAAAAAAACAATCTCTATACTGTACTGTCTGTTAGGCATTTGCACCTTTGGTTAGTGACGGCCCTTTCATAAAGGGAGGCATGAAAGCCTGGAAGCATATTCACCAAAGGATAGTGGAACAGGAAAAAAGTAATGTCCATAGAGACATTAGAGCTTACTTTCTAAATGTAAAAAAGGCAGATGTGAAAAGCCTGTTAACTGGCAACCAAATGTCATTACATAGCGAGCAAGTGGAGAAGAAAGGTCAGGTGATGGAGCGCATAGTGGATGTCATTAATGTTAAAGACAAATGTGGCCTTAAGCTACAGGGGAGATAAACCAGAGGCTGCTTATAGCTTGGAAATGTTGCTGGAAAGGTCCTAGAATTGATTCTACTCTTGAGCAAACATGACATTTGCCTCCAACAGCATATAGATAGATAGATAGATAGATAGATAGATAGATAGATAGATAGATAGATAGATAGATAGATAGATAGATAGATAGATAGATAGATAGATACTTTATTGATCCCCGACGGGAAATTTCTTTTTTCTAGCAGCTACGAAAAAACCCAGGGCAGTTACATAGAGAATAGTAAGAAGCACCATGAAACTGCCGCAATGGGCAGAGGATCTCTTGTTACCCTGCTGTCAAAAGACACAATCAACAAAGTTGTGGATGTCATCAGCCAACTGATAAAGACCACTATTGCAGAGGAAATTAGGCAGACAGGCATGTTTTCAGTCCAAGTAGATACGACCCAAGATATCAGCTCAAAGCACCAGTGTTCTATCATACTGAGATATGTCAAAGATGTCATTCATGAAAGATTGATTGCTATGGTGGACTGTGAATCATCTACAGGGCAGCATTTTGCAGAGAAACTGAAAAAAGTATTACTTAATCTCAATATAGACTTTGGCACGTGTGGGCAACTCAACGGATGGTGCAGCTAATATGCAGGGACAATATCGGGGGTTCTCTACACTTCTCTCTGAGCAGTCTCCTACTCAGATTCATATATGGTGTTACGCCCATCTTCTGAAACTTTTACTGGCAGACACAACTGGCAGTGTTGTGGAAAGTACATCACTGTTTTCACTGCTTAATGATATAGCAGTGTTCATAAGAGAGTCATACAAGCGTATGCAGAAGTGGGAAGAGATGAGTCAGGACAAGCATCACAGACGACTGTGTCCAACAGGGGAAACTAGGTGGTGGGCTGAGGATCAGGCTCTAAGTAAAGTGTTTGTGTGCTTCAGGGATCCTCAGGAAGCCTTGTGTTTATTGATGTGCTTATGACTTTAGACACCATTCTAGAAGACAGTAGACAAAAGCCAACTGTGTGGGCCAAAGAAAAGGGATTCATAGAAGCCCTTTTGAAGTATGAGACAGTGCTCACTGCTCAAATCTTCCTTCGCATTTTTGAGCATACATCTCCTCTTTCAAAATACTTACAGACAAGAGGAATGGATATTCTCACAGCTCAACGTCTGGTTGAGGGGACAGAGGACAGCTTTAGGAAGTGTGTTAGGGACTTTGAAGGAGTTAAGAGAGCAGCTGATGAGTTTATGAAGTGGGCCAATGGAAAGCTGCAAGAGAAGGAAGACTGTGAGCTGGTAGTGCAGACGGCCCTTACTGAGAAAAGGGTCAGGAAAAATAAAAAAACGCCAGGACAGCTTGCAGAAGATGAGCCACTAGCATCACCTGATACTGACTTCAAGGTCAAAGTACACCACGTCATTGTAGACACTGTGATAGACAGTATTCATAGGTTTTCTGCTAATGCAAAACTTTGCTCAGATTTTGCCTGTTTGGACCCTAGAAACTTTGCTCAAGTGAGGGAAAATGGGCTCCCCAACTCTCGAAGAAATAAGCAAATGTCTGATTAGGTTTGACAATAGAGCTACGGTTGGCACATTATGTGGTGAGCTGTTTGCCTTGCATCCCAGTGGGACGGACTAAAGATGTTCCATCTGGAGGGTTACGCTGTCAGGACAGCCAGTGAGATGCCACAAGGAAGTGGCCATGGATGCAGGATGTAGAACTGGAGAGAAAAACTTGTTCCTCCTGTAAAAACTGTGTCATTAGTGTTCATCTCATCCTCTCTCAGTACAATCTCCTGACTGATGCCTACCATGTGATTGGACTGGCCTACAAATGACTATTAACACTGTCCATCACACAAGTAGCCTGTGAGAGAAGCTTCTCAACAGTGAAACTCATAAGAAACAGACTTAGCCCTTAGATAGATAGATAGATAGATAGATAGATAGATAGATAGATAGATAGATAGATAGATAGATAGATAGATAGATAGATAGATAGATAGATAGATAGATAGATAGATAGATAGATAGATAGATACTATATTGATCCCCCGAGGGGGACATTTCTTTAACCCAGAAGCACCTGGAGGCCTTCATGCTAATGAGTACTGAGAAAGAAATGCTCATGTCTTTGGACAATGATACGGTAATAAACAAAGTTGCAGAGACCAGTGCTCTGCTCAGGCATTCATGCATGTTTTAGGGTTGGCCATGTTTCCTTAAAGCTACACTCAAGCACAGGGAAAAATAGACTATGACGTCATTAGAAAGTTATACTGTGTGAATAAAGTTGCCGAGAACAATGCAATACTTTTTATCCATGTTTGAGGGTTGGATATCTTTAGTTGTGAACACTCATTTGAACTGAATATAGATGTTGATATTGTATGAAAATACTTTGTGATGTGGTAGAGAATACTGTACGTCATATTTATGTTTGATGGTTGGACATGTGCACTTTAACCCAGGAGGCTTTCATGCTCACGTGCACTGAGAAATACATTCTCATGTCTTTGGACAATGATACGTTAATAAAGTAAGTTTCAAAAACCAGTGCACTGCTCAGGCATTCATTAATGTTATACTCAAGTACAGGGAAAGACATTTGATGATCTACAAAAACACATTGTGAGGCGATAGAGAATAGTGCAATACAAATCAATGTTTCAGGGTTGAATATGTAAGTTTTATTTTATTTAGATTTTTTAGACAGACAGACACTTTAGACAGACACTTTAGACAGATACTTTAGATAGATACTTTATTTATCCCCATCTGGGAATACACATGGTTAATTTACAAGGAAGGTATAATACAGTTTAACGCAAGTGACACACAATACAAAAGTAACACGTTGTCTTATCTTTATAATAGTAGAGCAGTGCCCATGATGCAGCCGGTGATTAAGACCAGGGTCGGTTAGTTGATTCGGTGACACACAGATCGCTTAGCCTCGCGATAGCTCGTGGTGTGCGATACAAGGTTGGGAAGCTCGGGCCTGGCCTCGCGATAGCTCATGTGGCGCTTGGTCTCGCGATAGCTCATGATGTGCAACGCAAGGTTCGCTAGCTCGGGCAAACACTCGTGGCATAAACTAAAATTAAGTTGTGAAGCTACACTTATTTGCACTAAATTGGAAATTATGTTAAATAAAGGTTAAATAAAAATATATTTTTTTGCAAGAAAAATACACTGGGAAAAACAAGGTTGTAGACAATAGTGCACTACAATAGTGCACTGACTTAAATAGTAAAGCTATAATTATATGTATCTCCAGTATAATATGTTGTGAACTAAAGTGGGCTGGTCTGAGGCATGAAACTCCCTGGCGGGGATAGAGTTAAGTCTGAAACAACTGAGTGCGTCTCGTCGGACTTTTCACGATAGCACGCCTCTGTTTCATGCAGCGATAAATTATGTGCGTTCAATTCACTCGAACGTTTGCTATGTTGTGGAAACGGTTTGTACTGAACGATAGATTTCCCCAAAACGTTCCTGAACGTCATTGAACAGACCTTGATGTACAATTGCTCCCGTTTGGTAGGTGTGGCGTGGTGAGGCTTGAAGCAACGAGTTACGTATTTAAAAGGCAGTGGTCATGCTGCTGACAGCGTTCCCCAACCCCTCCCCGTGTTTTAACTGGTCGTTTAGTACAGCACCGTTTCCGTACAATTAACTGGTTGTTCCAGAGCGTAAAACGTTCCAAGGATCCCGGATTGCACGGACCCAAATACGGTATAACCTCACATCTGTTATTCAATCTGTTGACAATACCAGTAGATGTCAGTAGAGTAACATATTAACCACTAACCTTCTCTTGAACTGTGTCCAGAGAAACGTTGTTTGGGCTCTCCACTTGTTTTAGTGGTTTGGCGGTAGACTGGAATGCCTGGTCAATAACAATAACAACAGTTTCTTATAAAGATACATGTTAGTTTGAGAGCTCAGTATATCAAAGTTCATCCATTTTGTTTTTCATATAGTAAGAACATGGTATCAACATGTGCATGGATAATACAAAGCACATAGAAGTATAATAATATTAGTTATTATAATTATTCAAATTATTATATTGTAATTAAATATTTCTATGGACAAGCATTTGTGCATGATCATTTTTACTGCTTGCTAGGCTTCATTTATTCATGTGTAACACCTCCTGTATTCTAAAGCCCCTGGAGGAGAGATATACCCTAATGTGTTTCTATTCTATTATTCATGTGTAACACCTCCTGTATTCTAAAGCCCCTGGAGGAGAGATATACCCTAATGTGTTTCTATTCTATTATTCATGTGTAACACCTCCTGTATTCTAAAGCCCCTGGAGGAGAGATATACCCTAATGTGTTTCTATTCTATTATTCATGTCTAACACCTCCTGTATTCTAAAGCCCCTGGAGGAGAGATATACCCTAATGTGTTTCTATTCTATTATTCATGTGTAACACCTCCTGTATTCTAAAGCCCCTGGAGGAGAGAGATATACCCTAATGTGTTTCTATTCTATTATTCATGTGTAACACCTCCTGTATTCTAAAGCCCCTGGAGGAAAGATATACCCTAATGTGTTTCTATTCTATTATTCATGTGTAACACCTCCTGTATTCTAAAGCCACTGGAGGAGAGAGATATACCCTAATGTGTTTCTATTCTATTATTCATGTGTAACACCTCCTGTATTCTAAAGCCCCTGGAGGAGAGATATACCCTAATGTGTTTCTATTGCTGCAATGTCTAGTTCTTCTTTAGTCTCAGCAGTTTCCCCCTCACAGCTTAATGTATTCATGTAACTCCTGCACTGTGATGTCCTTTGAGAAGACAGACAGAGTATACTCTAATGGGGTAGTCTTCCTTATTCTCTACCATTCAGCATTGTGGGTAATGCAATGCTACACATTGGTAGTGGATGAGGTGAGTTACAGTGTAAATGAATAAGTGTTATATATTTCTCCAACCCTGTGTACTACCATGGAACATGCAGTAGCTGCCTGGTGGGTGAGAGGCTACTCTGTTCCAGCAGTTCTGTTGGGAGCCTCTCTGTTGCTCGTGTTTTGCCAGCTGCAATGGGAGAGAGGGAAGGAGGGCGGTTGGGAGGAAGGAAGGAAAGGAGGGAGGGAGGGATGGAGGAGGCACTGGGCGCCACATAGCCACAAAGAACAGACAGTACTGGACTGAACTTACTCTCTCTCTCTCTCTCTCTCTCTCTCTCTCTCTCTCGTTGTCTGCACAGCCACAGAGTACAGCCAGTGCTGGACTGAGCAGGCAGGCTTTCCTCCCTCTCGTCTCCCTCCGCTGCCTGCTGCCTGACTGCTGCCTCTGCAGTACCTCACATGGAGAAACATGTGACGCTGCTGTCTCAAACAGAAGAACTGACTGTGCTACAGACAGGCAGACAGACAGACAGACAGACAGACAGACAGACAGACAGACAGGCAGGCAGGCAGGCAGGCAGGCAGGCAGGCAGACAGACAGACAGACAGACAGGCAGGCAGGCAGGCAGGCAGGCAGGCAGGCAGGCAGGCAGGCAGGCAGACAGACAGACAGACAGACAGACAGACAGGCAGGCAGGCAGGCAGGCAGGCAGGCAGGCAGGCAGGCAGGCAGGCAGGCAGGCAGGCAGGCAGGCAGGCAGACAGACAGACAGACAGACAGACAGAGACAGACAGACAGACAGACAGACAGGCAGGCAGGCAGACAGACAGCAGTATTGCTAATATGCTCTCCTGAATCAATGGATAGATTTAAAGAAGATATACTTAAAACTACCACACAAACAAACATACTCTCTCTCTCTCTCTGAACTTTTTCTTTTTTTTGTAATGATCTTTTTATTAGAATGTTATTTTCTTTAAACAGGTGTTACCTAGACAACCAAACAAAGTGCACCACACAGACTAAGTACAGTATAAGGAATAAGGATACAGAAAAACAGTTATAACACAGTGCCTTTATGGGAGGTTTTCTACATAGGACCACAATGGAGACCACATTTTCTTAAATGTATCAGACCTTCTGTGCACGTTTTCATTTCACAAAATGCCTTCCTTTTGGCAACCACGTTGAATCAATGCACTTAGGGCCTGATTCAGACTTGAGATAAGTTGACTTAACATGTACTTAAGTAAAACATATGGACTATAGTCCATGTGAAGTCTACTAATCTCAAGTCTGAATCAGGCCCTTAGTAAAGGTTGGTGTTAAGTAGAATAGGTCACAGCTGCAACTGTGTCAACCACAATAGGTTCAACTGTGTCAACCACAATAGGTTCAACTGTGTCAACCACAATAGGTTCAACTGTGTCAACCACAATAGGTTCAACTGTGTCAACTACAATAGGTTCAACTGTGTCAACCACAATAGGTTCAACTGTGTCAACCACAATAGGTTCAACTGTGTCAACCACAATAGGTTCAACTGTGTCAACCACAATAGGTTCAACTGTGTCAACCACAATAGGTTCAACTGTGTCAACCACAATAGGTTCAACTGTGTCAACCACAATAGGTTCAACTGTATCAACCACAATAGGTTCAACTGTGTCAACTACAATAGGTTCAACTGTGTCAACCACAATAGGTTCAACTGTGTCAACTACAATAGGTTCAACTGTGTCAACTACAATAGGTTCAACTGTGTCAACTACAATAGGTTCAACTGTGTCAACTACAATAGGTTCAACTGTGTCAACCACAATAGGTTCAACTGTGTCAACCACAATAGGTTCAACTGTGTCAACCACAATAGGTTCAACTGTGTCAACTACAATAGGTTCAACTCTGTCAACCACAATAGGTTCAACTGTGTCAACCACAATAGGTTCAACTGTGTCAACCACAATAGGTTCAACTGTGTCAACCACAATAGGTTAATTGGTATTTACAATGACGGCCTGCGGGGACGGGGCTGGGATTAAAAATAAACATAAATAAAAATAAATAAAATATAAATATAGGACCAAACACACATCAGGACAAGAGACAAAACAACACTACATAAAGAGAGACAAAACAACACTACATAAAGAGAGACAAAACAACACTACATAAAGAGAGACAAAACAACACTACATAAAGAGAGACAAAACAACACTACATAAAGAGAGACAACACAACACTACATAAAGAGAGACAAAACAACACTACATAAAGAGAGACAAAACAACACTACATAAAGAGAGACAAAACAACACTACATAAAGAGAGACAAAACAACACTACATAAAGAGAGACACCACAACACTACATAAAGAGAGACAAAACAACACTACATAAAGAGAGACAAAACAACACTACATAAAGAGAGACAAAACAACACTACATAAAAAGAGACAACACAACACTACATAAAGAGAGACAAAACAAAACTACATAAAGAGAGACAAAACAACACTACATAAAGAGAGACAAAACAACACTACATAAAGAGAGACAAAACAACACTACATAAAGAGAGACAAAACAACACTACATAAAGAGAGACAAAACAACACTACATAAAGAGAGACAAAACAATACTACATAAAGAGAGACAAAACAACACTACATAAAGAGAGACAACACAACACTACATAAAGAGAGACAAAACAACACTACATAAAGAGAGACAAAACAACACTACATAAAGAGAGACAAAACAACACTACATAAAGAGAGACAAAACAACACTACATAAAGAGAGACAACACAACACTACATAAAGAGAGACAAAACAACACTACATAAAGAGAGACAAAACAACACTACATAAAGAGAGACAAAACAACACTACATAAAGAGAGACAAAACAACACTACATAAAGAGAGACAAAACAACACTACATAAAGAGAGACAAAACAACACTACATAAAGAGAGACAAAACAACACTACATAAAGAGAGACAAAACAACACTACATAAAGAGAGACAAAACAACACTACATAAAGAGAGACAAAACAACACTACATAAAGAGAGACAAAACAAACACTACATAAAGAGAGACAAAACAACACTACATAAAGAGAGACAAAACAACACTACATAAAGAGAGACAAAACAAACACTACATAAAGAGAGACAAAACAACACTACATAAAGAGAGACAAAACAACACTACATAAAGAGAGACAAAACAAACACTACATAAAGAGAGACAAAACAACACTACATAAAGAGAGACAAAACAACACTACATAAAGAGAGACAAAACAACACTACATAAAGAGAGACAACACAACACTACATAAAGAGAGACAAAACAACACTACATAAAGAGAGACAAAACAACACTACATAAAGAGAGACAAAACAACACTACATAAAGAGAGACAAAACAACACTACATAAAGAGAGACACCACAACACTACATAAAGAGAGACAAAACAACACTACATAAAGAGAGACAAAACAACACTACATAAAGAGAGACAAAACAACACTACATAAAGAGAGACAAAACAACACTACATAAAGAGAGACAAAACAACACTACATAAAGAGAGACACCACAACACTACATAAAGAGAGACAAAACAACACTACATAAAGAGAGACAAAACAACACTACATAAAGAGAGACAAAACAACACTACATAAAGAGAGACAAAACAACACTACATAAAGAGAGACAAAACAACACTACATAAAGAGAGACAAAACAACACTACATAAAGAGAGACAAAACAACACTACATAAAGAGAGACAAAACAACACTACATAAAGAGAGACAAAACAACACTACATAAAGAGAGACAAAACAACACTACATAAAGAGAGACAAAACAACACTACATAAAGAGAGACAAAACAACACTACATAAAGAGAGACAAAACAAACACTACATAAAGAGAGACAAAACAACACTACATAAAGAGAGACAAAACAACACTACATAAAGAGAGACAAAACAAACACTACATAAAGAGAGACAAAACAACACTACATAAAGAGAGACAAAACAACACTACATAAAGAGAGACAAAACAACACTACATAAAGAGAGACAACACAACACTACATAAAGAGAGACAAAACAACACTACATAAAGAGAGACAAAACAACACTACATAAAGAGAGACAAAACAACACTACATAAAGAGAGACAAAACAACACTACATAAAGAGAGACAAAACAAACACTACATAAAGAGAGACAAAACAACACTACATAAAGAGAGACAAAACAACACTACATAAAGAGAGACAAAACAAACACTACATAAAGAGAGACAAAACAACACTACATAAAGAGAGACAAAACAACACTACATAAAGAGAGACAAAACAACACTACATAAAGAGAGACAACACAACACTACATAAAGAGAGACAAAACAACACTACATAAAGAGAGACAAAACAAACACTACATAAAGAGAGACAAAACAACACTACATAAAGAGAGACAAAACAACACTACATAAAGAGAGACAAAACAACACTACATAAAGAGAGACAAAACAACACTACATAAAGAGAGACAAAACAACACTACATAAAGAGAGACAAAACAACACTACATAAAGAGAGACAAAACAACACTACATAAAGAGAGACAAAACAACACTACATAAAGAGAGACAAAACAACACTACATAAAGAGAGACAAAACAACACTACATAAAGAGAGACAAAACAACACTACATAAAGAGAGACAAAACAACACTACATAAAGAGAGACAACACAACACTACATAAAGAGAGACAAAACAACACTACATAAAGAGAGACAAAACAACACTACATAAAGAGAGACAAAACAACACTACATAAAGAGAGACAAAACAACACTACATAAAGAGAGACAAAACAACACTACATAAAGAGAGACACCACAACACTACATAAAGAGAGACACCACAACACTACATAAAGAGAGACAAAACAACACTACATAAAGAGAGACAAAACAACACTACATAAAGAGAGACAAAACAACACTACATAAAGAGAGACAAAACAACACTACATAAAGAGAGACAAAACAAACACTACATAAAGAGAGACAAAACAAACACTACATAAAGAGAGACAAAACAACACTACATAAAGAGAGACAACAACACTACATAAAGAGAGACAAAACAACACTACATAAAGAGAGACAAAACAACACTACATAGAGACAAAACAACACTACATAAAGAGAGACAAAACAACACTACATAAAGAGAGACAAAACAACACTACATAAAGAGAGACAAAACAACACTACATAAAGAGAGACAAAACAACACTACATAAAGAGAGACAAAACAACACTACATAAAGAGAGACCTAAGACAACAACATAGCAAGGCAGCAACACATGACAACACAGCATGGTAGCAACGTGACATGACAACAACATGGTAGCAACACAACATGGTAGCAGCACAAAACATTGTACAAACATATTTGATACACTGCTGATTTTGCAGGTTTTCCTACTTACAAAGCATGTAGAGGTCTGTAAGTTTATCATAGGTACACTTCAACTGTGAGAGATGGAATCTAAAACAAAAATCCAGAAAATCACATTGTATGATTTTTAAATAATTAATTTGCATTTTATTGCATGATATAAGTATTTGATCACCTACCAACCAGTAAGAATTCCGGCTCTCACAGACCTGTTAGTTTTTCTTTAAGAAGCCCTCCTGTTCTCCACTCATTACCTGTATTAACTGCACCTGTTTGAACTCGTTACCTGTATAAAAGACACCTGTCCACACACTCAATCAAACAGACTCCAACCTCTCCACAATGGCCAAGACCAGAGAGCTGTGTAAGGACATCAGGGATAAAATTGTAGACCTGCACAAGGCTGGGATGGGCTACAGGACAATAGGCAAGCAGCTTGGTGAGAAGGCAACAACTGTTGGCGCAATTATTAGAAAATGGAAGAAGTTCAAGATGACGGTCAATCTCCCTCGGTCTGGGGCACCATGCAAGATCTCACCTCGTGGGGCATCAATGATCATGAGGAAGGTGAGGGATCAGCCCAGCACTACACGGCAGGACCTGGTCAATGACCTGAAGAGAGCTGGGACCACAGTCTCAAAGAAAACCATTAGTAACACACTACGCCGTCATGGATTAAAATCCTGCAGCGCACGCAAGGTCCCCCTGCTCAAGCCAGCGCATGTCTAGGCCCGTCTGAAGTTTGCCAGTGACCATCTGGATGATCCAGAGGAGGAATGGGAGAAGGTCATGTGGTCTGATGAGACAAAAATAGAGCTTTTTGGTCTAAACTCCACTCGCCGTGTTTGGAGGAAGAAGAAGGATGAGTACAACCCCAAGAACACCATCCCAACCGTGAAGCATGTAGGTGGAAACATCATACTTTGGGGATGCTTTTCTGCAAAGGGGACAGGACGACTGCACCGTATTGAGCGGAGGATGAATGGGGCCATGTATCGCGAGATCTTGGCCAACAACCTCCTTCCCTCAGTAAGAGCATTGAAGATGGGCCGTGGCTGGGTCTTCCAGCATGACAACGACCCGAAACACACAGCCAGGGCAACTAAGGAGTGGCTCCGTAAGATGCATCTCAATGTCCTGGAGTGGCCTAGCCAGTCTCCAGACCTGAATCCAATAGAAAATCTTTGGAGGGAGCTGAAAGTCCGTATTGCCCAGCGACAGCCCCGAAACCTGAAAGATCTGGAGAAGGTCTGTATGGATGAGTGGGCCAAAATCCCTGCTGCAGTGTGTGCAAACCTTGTCAAGAACTACAGGAAACGTATGATCTCTGTAATTGCAAACAAAGGTTTCTGTAACAAATATTAAGTTCTGCTTTTCTGATGTATCAAATACTTATGTCATGCAATAAAATGCAAATTCATTACTTAAATCATACAATGTGATTTTCTGGATTTTTGTTTTAGATTCCGTCACTCACAGTTGAAGAGTACCTATGATAAAAATTACAGACTTCTACATGCTTTGTAAGTGGGAAAACCTGCAAAATCGGCAGTGTATCAAATACTTGTTCTCCCCACTGTACATCACGCAAAGCAGCCACAACTGTCAGTAAGAGTGTCCATGATAGAATCTTTGAATGAAGAGATTATACCCGCCTTATCGCAGCTTGCTGGTCACCATAGCAACACCCACCTGTAGCATGCGCTCCAGCAGGTATATTTCACTGGTCATCCCCAAAGCCAACACCTCCTTTGGCCGCCATTCCTTCCAGTTCTCTGCTACCAATGACTGGAATGAATTGCAAAAATCCTTGAAGCTGGAGACTACCATCTCCCTCAACAACTTTAAACATCAGCTGTCAGAGCAGCTTTCAGATCACTGCACCTGTATACAGCCCATCTATAAATAGCCCACCCTACTACCTCATCCCCATATTGTAATTTTTTTGCTCATTTGCCCCAGTATCTCTATTTGCACATCATCATCTGCACATCTATCAGTCCAGTGTTCATGCTAAATTGTAATTATTTCGCCACTATGGCCTATTTATTGTCCTACCTTCCTAATCTTACTACATTTGCGCACACTGTATATAGATTTTGTGTTATTGACTGTACGTTTGTTTATCCCATGTGTAACTTTGTGTTGTTGTTGTTTTTGTTGCACTGTTTTGCTTTATCTTGGCAAGGTCTCAGTTGTAAATGAGAACTTGTTCTCAACTGGCCTACCTGGTTAAAAAGAAAAAGATTGAGATAAAACTGTCAAGTTTGAGTGTTTGTTGCAGCTCGTTCCAGTCGCTAGCTGCAGCGAACTGAAAAGACGAGTGACCCAGGGATGTGTGTGCTTTGGGAACCTTTAACAGAATATGACTGGCAGAACGGGTGTTGAATGTGGAGGATGAGGGCAGCAGTAGATATCTCAGATAGGGGGGAGTGAGGCCTAAGAGGTTTTTATAAATAAGCATCAACCAGTGGGTCTTGTGACGGGTAAACAGAGATGACCAGTTTATAGAGCAGTATAGAGTGCAGTGATGTGTCCTATAAGGAGCATTGGGGGCAAATCTGATGGTGGAATGGTAAAGACATCTAGCAGCTCGAGAGCACCCTTACCTGCCGATCTATAAATGATGTCTCTGTAATCTAGCATGGGTAGGATGGTCATCTGAATCAGGGTTAGTTTGGCAGCTGGAGTGAAAGAGGAGCGATTACGATAGAGGAAACCAAGTCCAGATTTAACTTTAGCCTGCAGATTTGATATGTGCTGAGAGAAGGACAGTGTACCATCCAGCCATACTCCCAAGTACTTGTATGAGGTGACTACCTCAAGCTCTAAATCCTCAGAGGTAGTAATCACACCTGTGGGGAGAGGGACATTCTTCTTACCAAACCACATTACCTTTGTTTTGGAGGGGTTCAGAACAAGGTTAAGGGCAGAGAAAGCTTGTTGGACACTAAGAAAGCTTTGATGTAGAGCTTCTAACACAAAATCCGAGGAGGGGCCAGTTGAGTATAAGACTGTATCATCTGCATATAAATGGATGAGAGAGCTTCCTGCTGCCTGAGCTATGTTGTTGATGTAAATTGTGAAGAGTGTGGGGCCTAGGATTGAGCCTCGGGGTACTCCCTTACAGGGAGAATATTGTAAGAACGGCCCATGTTCTGAATTCTGTTGCTGTACATTTAAAAAGTGCTGAACAAATAGTTATATTGACTACGTCCGTCTTAGCTCGCTCATTAATGTCTTCATCGAAATTATGGATTGCCTCTTTCTCATCGTTCCCTTATGCAATAGTTTGTACATCTCAATTGTCAGTAGAAACCACATTTGTTTAAGCAAGTCAGCCATATCAGCTATGATTTTTTAAAGGCAGTAAATGAGGGTGAATTAACTGTTTCACTGCCATACAAGGCTCCACTGATAGCCAGGTGTAACGGTGGTAAGGATTCACTCCATGGTGCTGAAAGGAAAGCTCTGCTGTTGGGACAGCTTTATGTAGGCCAGTTTGTGGGCACTGTTTGTTGCCGTTATAGTGCAATTAATGTATTGCTTAGTGTTGTGTTGTGTAGTGGCTTTGCTGGCATGCATCAAAAAGAATTTAGGGGGAGTTTGCCCCACCAAGATTGACATGCTAAAATCACCACTGTATACACTACAATACACTACAATTAAGACCAGAAGAAACTCTTGACCCAGATCAACCCTGCTCTAATAAACCAATGATCTCAAGACTCTGATATTGTAGGCCCCATTTGATCTTACCAGTGGAATGGGTCATCAATATGGCAACCGGATTACGGGCGAGTGGGTGTGTCAAAAGGAAAGTAGTGGGCGTGTAGAAAGGAGTGGGTGTGTCGAAAGGAAAGTAGTGGGCGTGTAGAAAGGAGTGGGTGTGTCGAAAGGAAAGTAGTGGGCGTGTAGAAAGGAGTGGGTGTGTCAAAAGCGTTCTGCTATAGGTTAGACTGTTTTGATTGAGCTGTGTTTTTGTTTTCCAGTTTCTTTCCACGCAATTACCGTACCGTGAGAGTAGTTAGTTTTTCACAAATAACTGTACATTTTCAGATATAAAACTGACGTTTTTTTTATTAAACGTGCTGATGATGGGTGTACTGTTGCTTCATTCGTTGTATGCGTGTGCATACTGTGACTGTCACCCTGATTTAGACTACTAGGTATATATTTCCCATGCCGTTGTGGGACAGTAAACAGTGCTTGGCAAGTGAGAGCGAAGGACACTGTGTCCCAATGTTGTTGCCATTCATCCCCTCCCCATTAAGTAGACTGTATAGAGGGTTATCAATATTAGTTGTTTCTTGTGTAGGCTGCTGTCCTGGTTTTATCGACTTGTCATGCAGCCCAATCAGCCACGCAAAATGTCTTGAGTGGCAACAAATCTGCTCAATAAGGTGATTCGGCTTCCATATCCTCTCTCCTTTCGACACACCCACTTGCTCATTGTCCGGTGGCCATATTGGGCTGCAGCTATCCGTACTTGCATCGATTAGCCCGTCTTAGCCCGAGGTAAGGACAGCCCAAACCACAGGCAGGAACAAACCACAAGGGAGAAGAACCCAGTAATTACCCATCAGTCCTATAGATGGGCTAAATATAGTATGGAAAACTACCAGAAAACAACTGGCAGCCAACGCTTTTAAACTTCCTGCTACGGTGTTTGAGGAAGTCACTTTGTTTTGAGGGAGGTTTTATGAGTTGGAGTTTGAAAGCGTGTATTTATAGTTGATTCATCCAAGACAGTGCTGGCTAGCTGCTCCAGCTGGCTACAGATATAGTTAAGCTATGATGGCTGACCTATATTTCTTGCTCAACTCTGGACAAGACAAGACAAGACTGAGAGAGAGAGAGAGAGAGAGAGAGAGAGAGAGAGAGAGAGAGAGAGAGAGAGAGAGAGAGAGAGAGAGAGAGAGAGAGAGAGAGAGAGAGATTCATTCATGGTCAGCCTACTAACACCACTATCAGACCATAGCAAAATGACAGCATATCTAAAAAGGGCAGAAACAGACCACAAGGGAGAAGAACCCAGTAAATGACACTGCTTGCTCTTTGGGGTTTTAGGTTGGGTTTCTGTATAGAACTTTGTGACATTTGCTGACGTAAAAAGGGCTTTGTAAATACATTCGATTGAAATTTGATTGACTTAACTACACATAAATAAAATGCTTCCTGTATGCAGACTTGCCTAGTTAAATAAAAGTAGGGGGCTACAGCAACAATTAGATTATCTGCAACAGTTAATCTCAAAAATACCAATTAGGATCTGGCTCCAAATATTCTAATCAATAATAGAACCAATAGCACTATATGGCAGTGAAGTATGGGGTCCACTTACAAAGCAAGATTTTGACAGATGGGACAAACACCCAATTGAAACCCTGCATGTGGAATTATGTAAGAGCATCGTCAGAGTACAGAGAAAAACTCCAAACAACTCATGCAGAGCAGAATTAGGCCAATTCCTTCTTCTGATTAATATCCCCAAAAATATCCACCAAATGTTATAATCATTTAAAAACAAGTGACCCCCACTCCTACCATTACAAATCCCTCAAATGCCAAGAGGTGACCATAGAAAATAGTCAGCTGGTCCTGAGGCTCAATTAACTAACCACACCAACCCAACAAAGCCTCAGGACAGCACTCAGAAAATCTGGCCCAACCAAATCATCACAAAGCAAAAAGAAAAATGTATCACCTATTGGAAAGACACCACAAAAAAATGTAAGTAAACTTCAACGCTATTTGGCTCTAAACAGACAGTACATGGTGGCAGAATATCTGACCACTGTAACTGATAGAAAACTGAGGAAAACACTGACAGACTCAGTGAGCACAGTCTGGCTTTAGAGACCGGTCGTCACAGGTAAACGTGACTGTCCAGAGAGGAC
>CM042382.1:4848272-4955772 GCA_023634145.1 Thymallus thymallus
GACCAGGGAGGGAGGTTGAAAGGGAGGGAGGTAGGGCAGTAGGGAGGCAGAGAAGGAGGGAGGGAGGCAGGGGAGGAAGGCAGAGAGGGAGGGAGACAGAGAGGGAGGCAGAGAGGCAGGGAGGGAGGTGTCACGGTGTGTGGTAAGAAGGAGACCAGGCGCAGGATGAATGATGAACAGGAGTTTACTAAAGCAAACTGTGCGTCCGACGTATTGAATACAACACACTGAAACGGCTTCAGGCCGGTACAAACTAAATAGCGCTCGTAGCGAGAGAAAACACATGTAACACACACTGACATAATCAAGGCAATACTCCACGAAGACACCGACAAACACAAGAACAGTTATAGGCTGTGGTGATGAGAAACAGGTGTGTGTAATAATGGAAAGTCTGGGGTGTGTAGTTGAATGGATTGCTGACAGCAGGAGGAATGGACGGTAGCAGCTAATAGGCCGGTGACAGGGAGCGACGTAGTCGGGATTCCCCAGAGGGAGGCGTGACCACGGGAGGCACCATGACAGTACCCCCTGCCTGAGGCGCCGCTCCAGCAGGGTGAAGACGCCGACCTCGGGGCCGGCCACGAGGAAGCAGAGCAGGCCAGTCGGGGCGACGGCGGTGGAAGTCGTGGCCAGTGAAGGGTCCAGGAGATCCCAGGCCGGCACCCAGCTCCGCTCCTCAGGTCCTTACCCCTCCCACTCCACAAGGTACTGGAATTGCCCTCTCCGGTGGCTCGAGTCCAGGACGTCACGGACCGAGAACGCCGGAGCCCCCTCGATGTCTAGCAGTGGCGGAGGGACGTTCCTGACCCCAGCCTTATGAAGAGGACCAGCTGGTGGGCCGCATCACAGATCTCTTCGGCGCGCCGGAACCACTCGTCCACCGCAGGAACCTCTGACTGGCCCCCGCGCCACGGCGCCATGGCTGGCTGGAACCCTAGGACACACTGGAAAGGGGACAGGTTAGTGGAGGAGTGGCATAGTGAGTTCTGGTCATACTCAGCCCAAGGCAGAAACGTCGCCCACTCCCCCGGTCGGTTAGTGCAATACGACCTCAACATCCTGCCCACCTTCTGGTTTGCCCGTTCTACCTGCCCGTTGGATTGGGGGTGGTACCCGGAGGTAAGGCTGACTGTGACCCCCAGGCGGGACATGAAAGCCTTCCACACCCGAAACGTGAACTGAGGGCCACGATCTGAGACGATGTCCTCCGGGACCCCATAATGCTGGAAGACATGGGTAAACAAGGCCTCCGCGGTCTGTAGAGCCGTAGGGACCCCCCGCAGCGGGAGGAGGCAACAAGCCTTGAAGAACCGGTCCACAACGACCAGGATGATGGTATACCCATCTGACTCTGGAAGGTCTGTGATGTAGTCAATGGACAGATGGGACCACGGTCGCTGTGGCACCAGCAGGGGTTGGAGTTTTCCGTAAGGAAGGTGTCTGGGCACTTTGCACTGGGCACACGTGGAGCAGGAGGTGACGTAGGTCCTCACGTCCCTCGCCAGGGTGGGCCACCAGTACTTCTCTGCCAGGGTCGTGATGGTCCTACCGATTTCCGGGTGGCCGGACGATGGTGAGGTGTGGGCCCACGTCAGCAGCTGATCGCGTACCTCCTCCGGCATGTAGACACGCCCCCCCTGGACACTGAGCCGGAGCAGGCTCCCTCCAGGTGGCAAGTTGGATGTCCCTGTCAACCGCCCACACGATTGGTGCCACGATCCACGTGCGGGTAATGATAAAGGTCAGTAGACACGCCCCCCCTGGACACTGAGACGGAGCAGGCTCCCTCCAAGTGGCACGTTGGATGTCCCTGTCAACCGCCCACACGATTGGTGCCACGATCCACGTGCGGGTAATGATAAAGGTCAGCTCCGGACCAGTCTCGTCCAACTCGTGGCGGAGGGACAGAGCGTCGGCCTTGACGTTTTTAGACCCGGGTCGGTAGGACAAGGTGTAGTTAAACCTGGTGAAGAAAAGAGCCCACCTGGCCTGGCGAGGGTTTAGCCTTTTCTTTGCTCCGATGTACTCCTGGTTACGGTGATCTGTTAGGATGAGTACCGAGTGTTTAGTGTGCTCCAGCCAGTGCCGCCACCCCTCTAAAGCCTTCTTGACCGCCAGTAATTCCTGATCGCCCACGTCGTAGTTGCACTCGGCTGGTGTTAATTTCCGGGAGTAGTAGGCGCACGGGCGCAACTTGGGCAGGGTGCCGTACCTCTGGGACAGTACCGTCCCTACACCTGTCTCTGAGGCGTCCACCTCCAATGTGAATTGTAGAGAGGGGTCTGGGTGTGTCAATACCGGAGCAGTCTCCGAGGGGTCCACCTCCACGGTGAATGGTAGAGAGGGGTGTCTGGGTGTGAAAATACCAGAGTGGTGGTGAATAGCTCCTTCAGCCTCCGGAACGCTATGTCTGCTTCTGGAGTCCACCTCAGCTTGCTGGGACCACCTTTCAGCAGTGAGGTGATGGGCTCAGCTATCGTGCTGAAGTACCTGATGAAACGCTGACAGTAGTTGGCGAAGCCCAAAAACCTCTGCAACGCCTTGACTGTGGCAAGAATGGGCCAGTTGCGCACAGCCTCTACACAGGATCCCTCCATCTCCACCCCTAAATAAGTAATATGGGAGGGAGGGAGCGAGGGAGGGAGGGAGGCAGATAGGGAGGCAGAGAGGCAGAGAGAGAGAGAGAGAGGGAGGCAGAGAGGCAGGGAGAGAGAGAGGGAGGCAGAGAGGCAGGGAGAGAGGGAGGCAGATAGGCAGGGAGAGAGGGAGGCAGAGAAGCAAGGAGGCAGAAAGGCAGGGAGGCAGAGAGGGAGGCAGAGAGGGAGGCAGAGAGGGAGGGAGGCAGATAGGGAGGAAGAGAGGCAGGGAGCGAGGCAGGGAGCGAGGGAGGGAGGGGGCAGATAGGGAGGCAGAGAGGGAGGGAGGCAGATAGGGAGGAAGAGAGGCAGAGAGCGAGGCAGGGAGCGAGGGAGGGAGGGGGCAGAGAGGGAGGGAGCGAGGCAGGGAGGCAGATAGGGAGGAAGAGAGGCAGTGTGCGAGTGAGGGAGGGGGCAGATAGGGAGGCAGGGAGGGAGGGAGGGGGCAGATAGGGAGGCAGAGAGGGAGGGAGGGGGCAGATAGGGAGGGAGCGAGGCAGGGAGGCAGATAGGGAGGCAGAGAGGGAGGGAGGGAGGGAGGGAGGGAGGGAGGGAGGCAGAGAGGCAGATAGAGAGGGAGGGGACTGATAGAGAGGGAGGGGACTGACAGAGAGGGAGGGGACTGATAGAGAGAGAGGGAGGGGACTGATAGAGAGGGAGGGGACTGATAGAGAGAGAGGGAGGGGACTGATAGAGAGGGAGGGGACTGACAAATCAGTCCCCTCCCTCTCTATCAGGACAAATGTTAATCCTGTTACAGTTTCCGCTTGTAGTTCTACGAAAAATCATGTCTGACAACTTTGGTTTGGTACTTAGTTTAGCTGTTTGTGTACAATAGATTCATTACACAGTGATGATGTTTTGGTTCAATCCACCACTGCCTGAGATACTTTCACTTTCTTATTATTGATATTGAAACTAAAGGCCCTGAAACATGTATTGGCTCATACAGTACACTGATCTAGCAAACGTTTCCACAATAGTCTAGTTTTACACTGCCAAAATACACATTGTGAAATATTGGAGCACAGGTCTCTCTCGCTCTCTCAAGGCAATATGCTGACAGTACTAGCTGAAACTAGTTTGTGAACATGCTGAGGCACAGGGTTAGTGACCTTTGAACTCAGAGACAGCAGACCTCCCCTCCTTAACCCCCAGGAGAGGACTGTCTGCAGAGTATGGGGGCAGAAACTGCCTAGCAACAAGCTAACTAATCAACCATTTACATTCTAGTCATTTAGCAGACACTCTTATCCAGAGCTACTTACAGTTAGTGAGTGCATACATGTTCATACTGGTCCCCCGTGGGAATCAAACCCACAACCTTGGCGTTTCAAGCGCCATGCTCTACCGACTGAGCTACATGGGGTCTCACAGTCAAAATAATCTTGGGCAATGGTTTCATAATAAAATGTAGCAACTAAATAGTAATAGTTTATGACTTTATCTAATATCATGACAATGCCTTATCTATTGGCCATCATTGTAAATAAGAATTTGTTCTTAACTGACTTGCGTAGTTAAATATAGGTTAAATAAAAACAATGATATACATATATAGAAAGAGAGTGGGGAGGGTTTGTACCTTTTTCACACTATGAGGATGAGGAAGAGTAGTTGAATGAGGAAGAGTGTACCCCATGGCTTTTCCCTAACTCAATCCATTACGTACCACAACTGTTTTCTGCTCTATGACCAATCCAATGGACTGAATACGGAACTTCATCCAGAGCATTTACGTCAATACATCTACATCTGAGAAGGCAATACACGCATCATTAAACAGAACAGTAGGCTACCAATTATATATCTCTATGTGTCATTGGCAAGGCATGAAGGCATAGGCAGCGGCAGAATAGTCTATTATATTATATATGAACCGATAAGGCCATGCAGGAAGCTGTAGGCAGTAGGAGAACGTGAACAGCAGCAGGAAGAATTGTGTGTCTCTCCCCTCTCCTGTGTGACCGCCTGCGTCAGCGTTGCGTAGTGGGAGTTTTCCGCTGACGAACACACGGTTGATATGCGCAATACTCTACAGTAGGCTGGTCCAGAGAGACAGAGAGAGAGAGGAACACGAAACCAGACACAGTCAGCGATCCAGTGCCACGGAGAAACAAAACCTTGAAGCTTCCATAAACCGTCAAGTTAATATCAAGACTTATTGAATTTAGGAGATGGTGATCTTATATTCTTGGTGAGTAGCCTAACTAATGACCGCGTCTTTTGATCTGTTTCGTGGCAAAGCCAAAACATATTTCAACATCAGCGGTTTTGTAACCGGTCATATTGCTGAGTGTTTGATAAGCCTCTTTGTGTGAGAGGGAAAGTTGTCTTAAAGTTATATAAGAAGTAACAAAAAGCAGACAACTACTTCATGTTCTTCTTCGGTTATTAGTCAACATGATAAATAATATATTGTTTTTAGGCTTTAAGTTTGGTTTTTGTTGTATGAAAGCTATTTATATAGACAAACCTCTTGATAGTGTTTACCAGTAGTTGTTTCGCTTGCTGTAGCCTAGTTGGGTCTTACAATAGCGACCCCAAACAGCCACAGCTGAGTGTGACTAGCTGCTGGGCTGACCAGCACAATGTTTTCATTGTACAGGCCTAATTACCGACCACATGAAGCTCGTGGAGTGACGAGGTCAGCGGCGGAAGTTGGGTCGCGTTTATAACGGGATGGAAGCCAAATAGTGGGGCAGTGGGTACTTAGTAGTAGTGACACTTTGAGTAAAATCTTGGTCCTAGTGTGTGTGTGTGTGTGTTGCACGGTGCTATGCAACACTGCAATTCTGGTATTTCTGCTGCTGTGAGTCATTGAATTATTTATATAAGTCACCCCCCCCCCCCCCCCCCCACACACACACCTGTACTTACATTTGGCCTGAATGAGCGAGAGAGGGGAGGTCAAGGAACAGAATGTCTCTTGGAGAGACTTCCATAAAATGACAGGAGAAGAAAATAATTCTGAAACAACACGCATACTATATTTAAGTAATAAGGCCCGAGGAGGTGTTGTATATGGCCAATATACCACGGCAAAGGATGGTTCTTAGGCACAATGCAACGCGGAGTCCCTGTATACAGCCATTAGCCATGGTATATTGGCCATATACCACAAACTCCCGAGGTGCCTTATTGTTATTATGAACTGGTTACCAACATAATTAGAACAGTGAACAAGTCATTTTGTGTCATACCCATGGAATATTGTCTGATATACCACAGCCAATCAGCATCCAATACCCAATTTACCTGGTTTATAAATAGGCATATTGCAGTGCTACCTTTGCAATGACTACAAATGGATAGGGCAGTCAGTCATACAAACAGACTTCAGATAGTTCCTTCTCTGTAGAAACTGTGTTCTTTCTTATAACACCAAGACAAATTCCTAGCAACCATGTGTTATATAAATGTTTTCTGAGTCTGAACTGCCTTGTCCTGATAGTTATATTTGTGAGTATGACACTGTGGTTACCCGGGATACTGTCAGAGTTATATAGTGGACACTGACAGGACAGTCTGTTCTTGACTTATTCCTTCCCAGTAGCAGATTCCTCTTATTCCTTCCTGCTAGTAAATTCTTCTTATTCCTTCCTGCTAGTAGATTCCTCTTATTCCTTCCTGCTAGTAGATTCCTCTTATTCCTTCCTGCTAGTAGATTCTTCTTATTCCTTCCTGCTAGTAGATTCTTCTTATTCCTTCCCAGTAGCAGATTCCTCTTATTCCTTCCTGCTAGTAAATTCTTCTTATTCCTTCCTGCTAGTAGATTCCTCTTATTCCTTCCTGCTAGTAAATTCTTCTTATTCCTTCCTGCTTGTAGATTCCTCTTATTCCTTCCTGCTAGTAGATTCCTCTTATTCCTTCCTGCTAGTAGATTCCTCTTATTACTTCCTGCTAGTAGATTCCTCTTATTCCTTCCTGCTAGTAGATTCCTCTTATTCCTTCCTGCTAGTAAATTCTTCTTATTCCTTCCTGCTTGTAGATTCCTCTTATTCCTTCCTGCTAGTAGATTCCTCTTATTCCTTCCTGCTAGTAGATTCCTCTTATTCCTTCCTGCTTGTAGATTCCTCTTATTCCTTCCTGCTAGTAGATTCCTCTTATTCCTTCCTGCTAGTAGATTCCTCTTATTACTTCCTGCTAGTAGATTCCTCTTATTCCTTCCTGCTAGTAGATTCCTCTTATTCCTTCCTGCTAGTAAATTCTTCTTATTCCTTCCTGCTTGTAGATTCCTCTTATTCCTTCCTGCTAGTAGATTCCTCTTATTCCTTCCTGCTAGTAGATTCCTCTTATTCCTTCCTGCTAGCAGATTCCTCTTATTCCTTCCCAGTAGTAGATACTATTCTTTAGTGGCTGGGCTGGCGCAGGGCAGGAGGGCAAGAGTTCAAATGACTAGAGTAGTGCTTTTCTGCTACAACTAGTTGTTTTAAAGTCTCTACTCCAGGGGTATTCAACCTGGAGTCCACGGCCCCCTAGGGGTCCTGCATTTGGTCTGCGAAAATATAGAAATATAAAAGCGGAACAAATATTGTTATAACATTATTTACCAAATCTATTTATTTGAAAATATTGATGACTTCTCCTTGCCATTATCATTCACCTAATAAAACATGGGTAAAGAAATGTGCAAGAAAAGGTTGAAGACCACTGCTCTAATCGCTTATGTTAGAGTCCAGTGGAGCCTATTTAAGTATGTATTTACAGTAGTATTCAACCCAAGCTAAGTTTGTAATCATTAAATAGACCTGTATGTTGTCTGTTCTGTGTGGGCTTGGTTTCCACTCTACTCCTAGTTCCACCGTGGCCAAAATAGCAGCTCTGGACATAATTTTCCCTCAGAAATAGCCCCTCCCTGTTTCCCAGCCCTCCCTGTTTCCACGTTTTCCTCCTGGAAAACGTCCCTGGAATCACTGGAATGTTAATGAGGAGAATAAAAGAGAGAAAGCTGTTGACATTGTAGCCTAGCCTGCATTTCCCTTGTCATTTACTAAAGCAGAAACCCATTGGATTGCAATAGTCATTGAGTCATGTTTATGACATGGTGTATCAATATCTAGGCTAAGTAAGTTATCAGTGGTTGTTGGATCATCTGTAGGGATGGTTTTCATTAGTTTAAATAAGCAGATGTCCTCCTTTCAAAACCTGTCAAACCAGTACAGATGCCTCTGTCAAGGAATGAGGTTGGAAAAGAACGATACTACCCAGTGCTGTGTGTCACGATGATCAACAAAAGCAGTATCCAGTTACACTGCTGTGGTTTTGTCCGTTGACAACGAGACAGAGATATAATTTATTGTTGGCAGTTCGGGAAATGTTATTGGAAAGGAAAGTCTGTCCCAGTGAAGGTTTTTGTATATATCTTATGATACCTGTTTGACATGGAAATGTTGTGGGTGAAATTGAGCAGTGTTAATGTCACTGAGTTGGTACTGCGCATTCCAACTTTACATGACTCAGCCATGGGTGTTGATGAACTAATATTAGCTATAGTAGTCATCAAATGCATTAGAAATAATGTCAGTGTCTGAGAAGACCTTGTGAGTCACTCTTACACATTCAGTTATTACGGTAGACTTAGTGTGTAGGTACGGCATTTTGAATGACTCATGGATATATCAGGGCTGTCAAAAGATGTAATCAAATTAATACCATGAGTTTCTGTGATTAATCGCAAATTGAGAATTGAGCTGTAATTTAAGATTTTAAATACAAAAAGCATTAGAAGAATATTGACGTCTTGATTTTGTCCTTAAGTAACGGTTAGCAAAATCAGACACATTGATAAAGCACACTTTTTATAGATTATGTATTTTGGATGTTTTCAGACAATACGATTAATCACGATAAAATATAGTCACCAGACGTAGTCAGCAAAAGGCATTGCCTTAAAAAAGCTATTGCGTCACTATTACACATCCATGTATTACTGTATTCATTCATATTCAGAATTTGTGTATTATTCATGTATATGAACCACCCTTGTTTTATGTTTATTATTAATGTATATGAACCACCCTTGTTTTATGTTTATTATTAATGTATATTAACCACCCTTGTTTTATGTGTATTATTAATGTATATTAACCACCCTTGTTTTTGTTTTGTGTTCAGGCAGATCGTCTAACCGCCCTAGAGAAGCCATGAGTGGGGTCCTGAAGAGGAAGTATTCCGAGCTAGAAGAGGAGGACCCTTGCTACTCCTACTCCTCTCCCTCTCCCCCCTCCTCCTCCTCCTCACCCTCCTCCTCCGCCTCCTCAGAATGGGAGTCGGATGAGGAGAGCTGCAACAGTGACAACCAAGACTTCACCCCTGCTTCACCTACCACCCATCTACCCAGTAAGTCAATCTCAGAATGATTTGGCTATATTAACACATCTCTTGATGATCCATGTTATTACAATCTTAAAGCAATCTTTTGGCCAGTAGATCTCATGAGGAAACCCCTGGCAATAAACTTGTCTTCTCTTTCAAATAATGCAAAGCTATACTATTGTTATCAGATTCACTGCTAGGGAGTGTATTGAAGGAGTGTCCCATTATCAGACTACGGCAGCTCAGTTACAGACTGCTGATAGGCTTATCTCTGAGGTACTGGGCTTTGCCCCTGAGTTGACTGAATCATTTGACTAAGCAATTTGATGTGGATTACAGTTATCATGGTTAAGCTGCAAATAGGTTAATGTTATTTCATTCAAAGATCACTACAAACCCCAGTTTTTCACTATCTTGAATGGACAGCACATAGACACATTTCCCTTATTGTCAACATAGTCCGTTAGTCTGTGATTGACATTTTGATTTCATGGACCAAAACAACTATTTATATTTCATGTGATAATTCTTCTCCAAAGAACATGGAGAGTTAGATTCATTACAGTATGGAAGTGAAATAGCTCATAAATAGTTAATCAATCATGAAGCTACCATCTCCCCCACAACTGCAAACACACTGTGCCCCAGTGTGGAATGTCTGTAGACAGAATAACAGCAGCAGAACTAGGCTACATCCCAAATTGCACCTTGTTCCCTATGTAGTGCACTACTTTTGACCAGGGCCAATAGGGAATAGGGCGCCTGGTCATTAGTAGTGGACTAAATAGTGAACAGGGTCAAACGTAGTGCACTACATAGGTAATAGGGTGCCATTTGGGACACAAGCTAGGTTACTGAGCTGTTGTTTACCAACCTCCTCACTTTTGAGTTCCTTCTCTACACCAGCATGTGTGAAGGTCAAACGACTCGTTATCATGAGGTTTGAGGCCAATCAGTGACCTTATGGGTCTTTAACAGTCTCTTAGTAGTAGGGTGGCTAGTACTTCTCACCAAACTGCAGAAAGGTTGGAGGGTCTTACTATAATATAAGCAGGGTCTGTCTCTGTGTTGAGGGAGACATTGGCTTTCTCTCTCTTAAATTATTACAGTGGATATACTCCTTGGTGTTTGTTTCTTACAAATAAACTTCCCCATGTTCAACTCTGGTGGCCCAGTTGACACTGTTCTTAACACTGGGTTGTAACTTTTAACCATTGACAGTGAGAGAGGCAGCATAGTCTGCCACTCAGTGGTGTCTGACAGAACTGCACTTTCAGCACTTTCAGCATATGTACAGAACTGACATGCAGTAGCTCTAACAAGCTGACAAAGGCATAGAATATTCCAACTTCTTGTCGTGACTCTAAACCCTGTTTCCTCTTCTCCTCCTCATCTTCCTCCTCCTCGTCTTCCTCCTCCTCCACCACCAACAGTCCGCTCCATCCTGAAGAGCCCAAAACTTTCCCATGACAACAGCAACCATGGCAACAGCGTTGTCTTCAACCAGGTGACGGTGTTCCTGTTCCGGCGTTGCCAGGGTTTCACCAGTGTTCCGAGGCGCGGCGGTGCCACCCTGGGCATGGTGAGGAAGCACAGCGCCCTCCGGAGGTACACGCTGGCAGAGCACACCCAGGAGAGACGACGGAGGCGCAGGGAGAAACTCAGAGATCGACTGAGGGAGGAGAGGCTGGAGGCACTCAGACAGAGAGTGAGTATTCTACTTACCCGAGCGATTTCCCTTGACCCAGATTAAGCCAACCCCTGGACTAATAAACCTGCTGTCCTGTGTTTATCTAGTCTAGTGCAAACTCACCATTCTGGTATAGTTGCTTAAATTAATCTTACAATAACTTAGACATACTTAGATGTATGTATTACAGAATAAAGTCTCTCTGATGTCTTTTGAACAAATCAAAGATGGGTCGTTCCACCTCAAAAAACACATGAGAGAGGACGGACACCCATCATCTCAGATTGTTCTGAAATTGTTTATGTTTTTAGAAACATATAAGATTAGCATTCCTGCAACATTATTTTGTTGAAATATAATTTGATCTCTGAGAAATTAATTTCAGGATGATTTGGACATAAACCGTGAAAATGCTAATATAGGTACCATTGACTTGCATTGGATTTGTGCCACAAATGCAAAAAAGTTAGAATTTGAAACAATGGCCAGGACCAAAGCAAAACCAAAGCATGGGTTGCTGTCATACCTTGTCCATCGACTGCTTACAAGGTAAGGAAACCAATATGTAATTTGGGTGAACTATCCCTTTAACATTCAAGGGGGGAAGAACAGCACCATCTAGTGGTCAGAATCTGGTAATATCAGGATGTAGGATAGGACATAAACCTATCAACTTGAATGACTCCTTTCTCTGGACAGGGGGGAAAAAACATCACCAGATTCACTGAGAATACATAGTATGAAGAAACATTACTCCAAGCAGCAGCTCCATACTATTGGTCAGACATAGAGAACTGTTACTATATACTACAGGTATCGTGGTAGTAGTTGGAGCAGAATCAGTGGAATGGTATCAAATACATCAAACACATGGTTTGCATGTGCTTGATGCCATTCCACTGGCTCCGTGACAGCCATTATTATGAGCCGTCCTTCCCTCAGCGGCCTCCACTGCTTATTAGTTGTGGTTGGGGTGTGGGGGGTCTGTGGGTGGTTTGGGTGTGGGGGGTCTGTGGGTGGTTTTTGACTTTGGATTCCTCATGTCATTGTTAGAAAAAAAAAAGTTTGGTCCAAATCAGATGGTAGGTATATTAATATTTATTGAATATTATATGAATCCTATGGGCAATTTGGATGCAATCAATTAGCTTAATTTCTCAGAGATCAAAATAATGTTGCAGGAATGCTAATCTTATCTGTTTATAACTACAGAAATTATCTCAGAACAATCTGAGATGGTGGGTGTCATGGCTTGCTGAAATGACATGGCACGACCTAGATGGCCAATACTTGCATCTCGTCTTCATTGACTTCCTTGAAAATACTATTTTAACTAACTCTTCTCTCCAGCTGACAGCCAGTGGCACTATGGACCAGGAGGAGTTAGATCGCCTCACCATCGATCAGATCGACCAGGTCCCAGACGAGGACATCGAGGCCCACCTCCCTGCGGCTGACCTTGAGGATGGGGAGGATGGGGGTGATGGGGGGTTCCTATACCCCTACGCTTCCCGCCAGAGACAGGCCCTACTCAGGGCGGCGGGGGTGAGGCACATCGACCGGGAGGAGAAGAGGGCGCTCCATGCCCTGAGGAGATCCAGAGAGGACTGTGGATGTGACTGCCAGGGATTCTGTGAACCTGAGACCTGCGCCTGTAGTCTGAACGGGATCAAGTGCCAGGTGAGAGCCATGCAGACACAGTATGAATGGCTGGGTTTGAACCCAGGGTGTTTTAGCCTGATGAACTAAAGCCTTTTGGCAAAGAATGAGAATTCCCTCCCATACCTAGATCAGTTGGAAACTTTAGTCATATAACGAGGTAAGATTTCTGTCATAAAATGATGTAAGATTTCAGTCATATAATGAGGTAAGATTTCAGTCATATAATGAGCTAAGATTTCAATCATATAATGAGCTAAGATTTCAGTTATATAATGATGTAAGATTTCAGTCATATAATGAGCTAAGATTTCAATCATATAATGAGCTAAGATTTCAGTTATATAATGAGCTAAGATTTCAGTCAAAGTAGAGCTAATGTGATATCTCTCCGCAACAGATGGACCGCTCCAACTTCCCTTGCGGCTGCACAAAGGATGGCTGTGGGAATACTAACGGTCGCGTGGAGTTCAACTCCAGACGGGTCCAGACCCACTACATACACACTGTCATGAGGCTGGAGTTGGAGAGGAGACTGCAGGACGAGACACTGACCCAGAGGAGAGACCCAGAGGAGCAACAAGAGGAGCTCCAGGACCAGGGGCAGCATCAGCAGGACAGTGCCCAGAAGGGGAGATGCCCCTTCGGGTTCACCCTGGAAGAAGAGGGCCTCCCTCTCTCCATCCCCACCACCCCTACCTTCCACTTCAGCTCTGAACTGTGTGAGGTTGGGGAGAATAGTTGCTGTAGTGACATGACCGACTCGTCCGGCTTCTCTGCCCAGAGTGAGGACTCCGACGTGGGAGGAAGCCCTCGAGAGCACCAGCCTCTCTTGGATGTGGACGATGGAGGTCTGGCCTGTGTCCTCAGCTTCTGTGACTCTGACAATGAGGACTGCTCCATGGGCAGTGAAAGTGACACAAAGCCGGGCAGACAACCATCACCACACCTTCCCCAGAGTCTCAGCAGCTTCGACACGTCGTACGGTCTCTGTAAAGACACCACAGCTACTCTCAGCCTGTCAAACGCACCCAGTTCACACACAGACGACAATACACAAAGGTACACAGAGAAGACACACAGACACACAGACAACAGCTGCAGTGGTGGTTCTTTCATGGCTGAGTATCAAGACGATAATGCCAACCAAGCGACGGCCCTGTTCACACACAGTCCCCTCCAGGACTACCCCAACACACCCTCTCCCTCCATAGACTACTCATCCAGCAGCTACATGGACCTCAGCCTCTCCTCTGACTCAGACTTGGAGCTCTTTGACAACTTTCCTACAGACTATAGCTCAGCCCCTCTACACAACTCATTCAAAGGCCACAAGCACCCTGACAACTTCCTGCATCTACAGGTGTTGAGTTCTGCAAATGTCCCACAGTTCAACGAGACAGCTGGCGCCTGCCTCCTAGAGTCTCTGATTGGCTTATCTGAACCAATAGAAACATTCACAGACAATCAGCTATTAGAGCAGGTGATTCAGTGACCATTGGGCTGAGGTGTCAGGGTTCTGTGGGACCTGATTGGCTCATGGACATTGAAACAAGCCTAGAAGTACTTTAATATGTACAGTCTACAGTTTCTATTTTAATAAAAATATGTTAATGTATAGTATGAGGTATTAAATGTTATGTTGTTGAGGAAGAGGCACATTATGGTTATTCATGATTTAGACTGAATATTATACATTAACATCACTACAAGATATAACACCATATGTTTCTCACGTTTCCAGATGTCCACGATTTTGATATTGCTTTCCTGCAGATATTTATAAATGATTATTCATAAAAAAATGAAATGGCTAATTCATTTATTTACTTCATGCATTTTAACTGAGGGGTTCTATTGCTGTAATCACTATGAAGGAACCGTGAGACAGATGGAGACGTTCATGAATTGTATTAATTATATTCATGTGAAGTTTAGTTTAAATTTCAATCCGTAAAAGATCAAGAATATTTATTCATTTATCATTATGTAGTACTACTGTACAAACATTGGCCGACATGAAATTATTTAGCTAAATGTATTGCTATTTATTTGTGTTAAAATGCCATAGTTTAATGTATTGAAGATCCATTTCTGTCCTCCACAATAGGTAACTTATTTGTTTTATTTGCGTTGTTTGACACACTGAAAAGTCATTGCTTTGCAAAATATCATCCATTGTTGGAATCTAAAATGTGCTCCATGTATTTAAGAAAGTTTTGCATTGTCTGTCTTTTTAAGTTATTTTTAATGGAAATATATTAGCATTTACAATGTGTTACTGAATCTTGTATTTTAAAGCAAAGTCAACTATTTTATCTATGAATAAACATTAATATTTTGGAACAATGTGGAAAAGACAGCTCTCCTTTTTTTAGGCTACAGTCATTGTAAATAATATTTTGTTCTTAACTGACTTGCCTAGTTAAATAAAGGTTACATTTAAAAAAATATATTGATGTGGTATCAAGTGACCGATGAGATCGGTGCTCTACATACTGCACCTGCGTGGTGCTCGGTGTCACCAGTGTGCGACTAGTCTGGTCTGATCGCCAGTGATAAGATGGCCACGGAGCATTAGGCGACTCTACTCTTCCAGCTACACTGAAATAATATTTGGCGCATTCTATAAAAATGGGTTTATCACAAAGCACCGGTGCGTCGGAAGGAGGAACAGATGGATACCATGTCCACGGGGTAACAATGCGTCTTTATTTTATTGCACTTTAATGACGCAGCGTGTTGCTCTTGACCGTAGTTCTGTGCAAGGCGGATTTACAGTAGTATCCAGAAGGCATACTGTAGTAACCAGATAAGGCCCGACGAAAGCTGATGAGGTGGCACCTAGCTAGCTACCCTTAACGCACGACAACACATTGATTTACGAGCTGGAACAACCGATCATTATATCTCGGTGTTTAAGCGCACAGCCTGTTTACGAGCGCTTTCTCTTTTTTAGGAATGAACACCCAGACGCGCTTAACTACAATGTAACAACACGTTAACTAGTCAAAGTCGATGTAGATAATAGGCCTAGGGGTGACATGACAACAACAACATTCAAGGTTTACACCTTTTCATGCATACATTTATATTCTAAATGTGTATAGCTTACACGAGTTAGCTAGAAAGTAGCTTAGTAAACTCAAGTCCATATATGAAGTTGAGTTGACTAATCTAGCCAGGTAGCCTACTGTAGTTGTGCCAGGACATTCGCCTGAGAGGAACATTTATGTAACTGTCCAAAATCTGTCGCTGCCTCAGTGACTGCTGCCATCTACTGAAGCCCTATGTTGCACAACAGCAGAGCTGGAATACATACGATGCTGCACAACACAACACTGCTTAATTGAACCAGTATATCAATTATACACAAACATTTTGCTACACCTGCAATAACATCTGCTAAATGTGTGTATGTGACCAATCACATTTGATTTGTTGATCAATAACACCATCTGAAATTAGTATACTCAAGACCAATGTTATTGTTTTTCTACATGTCTGTACATTTTGTACCGGAAATTGACATTAATACTGTATGCCTAAATCACAATCTAGAGGTGTGGAGCGATGGTATAGGCTATATGTAATAACCATTAATGACAGTGACAGTTATGATACCAGTAACGACCAATGTATCATAGCAAAAACATTGGATTAAATAGTTGTGTCTTGCCTTGTCCACGTGGTGATCTGATAGGTACAGGAGAATTCCCCTGCAGAGAAAGCTGGTTTGGAGCCTTTCTTTGACTTCATCCTCTCTCTGGGAGACCACAGACTGGTGAGTTAGTCAGATTCATCCCCTCTCTATGAGACCACAGACTGGTTAGTTAGTCAGGTTCATCCTCTCTCTATGAGACCACAGACTGGTTAGTTAGTCAGATTCATCCTCTCTCTATGAGACTACAGACTGGTGAGTTAGTCAGATTCATCCTCTCTCTATGAGACCACAGACTGGTGAGTTAGTCAGGTTCATCCTCTCTCTATGAGACCACAGACTGGTGAGTTAGTCAGATTCATCCTCTCTCTATGAGACTACAGACTGGTGAGTTAGTCAGGTTCATCCTCTCTCTATGAGACCACAGACTGGTGAGTTAGTCAGATTCATCCTCTCTGGTAGACCACAGACTGGTTAGTTAGTCAGATTCATCCTCTCTCTATGAGACCACAGACTGGTGAGTTAGTCAGATTCATCCTCTATGAGACCACAGACTGGTGAGTTAGTCAGATTCATCCTCTCTGGTAGACCACAGACTGGTTAGTTAGTCAGATTCATCCTCTCTCTATGAGACCACAGACTGGTGAGTTAGTCAGATTCATCCTCTATGAGACCACAGACTGGTGAGTTAGTCAGATTCATCCTCTCTATGAGACCACAGACTGGTTAGTTAGTCAGATTCATCCTCTCTATGAGACCACAGACTGGTTAGTTAGTCAGGTTCATCCTCTCTCTATGAGACCACAGACTGGTTAGTTAGTCAGGTTCATCCTCTCTGGTAGACCACAGACTGGTGAGTTAGTCAGGTTCATCCACCAGACTGGTTAGTTAGTCAGATTCATCCTCTCTCTAGGAGACCACAGACTGGTTAGTTAGTCAGATTCATCCTCTCTCTAGGAGACCACAGACTGGTTAGTTAGTCAGATTAATCCTAATATATCACACACAACCCCCAACCATGTATTGCACACTTACAACATATTTACAACTGACAAACTTGTGTCCAGAATCAGGAGAATGACATGCTAAAGGACCTTCTGAAGGCTAACGTGGAGAAGGCAGTGATGATGGAGGTGTACAGCACTAAGACCATGAGGCTGAGGGAGGTGGAGGTGGTGCCCAGTAACATGTGGGGAGGACAGGGCCTGCTGGGGGCCTCTGTCAGGTTCTGTAGCTACCAGGGAGCCAACGAGAACGTCTGGCATGTACTGGTGAGGACTTACCTGGCTGTCGATGAGGCTATGTAGTAGTAAATAACTTACACACACTACAATTTCTACAACTAGGTATTGTTTTATCTGTGTTGTGATCAGTCATGTGTCTGCCTGCCTGTCTGTCTGTCTGGGGGGAGATCCTAGATGTTGTTTCACATCATGCTATTCTGTGTGTTATTTTCACCATAGGATGTGGATGTGAACTCACCAGCTGCGTTGGCCAGCCTTCAGGCCCACAGTGACTTCATCGTCGGAGCAGACCAGGTGTTGCAGGATGTAAGCTTCATTATTATCATTCACAGCCTTCTTAACGTTTTAAAGTTTCTTAACTCCGTTGACTTGGTTGTTGCATTTAATTTAGTGGGAAAATAACCCACTGCAATAAACATGGGCACTGTAATCTCTTCGTCTGTCCTCAGTCGGAGGACTTCTTCTCCCTGATCGAGGCCCACGAGGGGAAACCTCTGAAGCTACTGATCTACAACACAGAGACCGACACCTGCAGAGAGGTGGTGGTCACACCCAACGGGGCCTGGGGAGGAGAGGGGAGGTGAGTGGGCTGAGCCTTACCTGGGGTTTACCTTGACCTTACCTGGGGAGGAGAGGGGAGGTGAGTGGGCTGAGCCTTACCTGGGGTTTACCTTGACCTTACCTGGGGAGGAGAGTGGAGGTGAGTGGGCCACTGGGTCTTACCTGGGGTTTAACTTGACCTTACCTGGGGAGGAGAGTGGAGGTGAGTGGGCCACTGGGTCTTACCTGGGGTTTAACTTGACCTTACCTGGGGAGGAGAGGGGAGGTGAGTGGGCTGAGCCTTACCTGGGGTTTAACTTGACCTTACCTGGGGAGGAGAGGGGAGGTGAGTGGGCCACTGGGTCTTACCTGGGGTTTACCTTGACCTTACCTGGGGAGGAGAGGGGAGGTGAGTGGGCTGAGCCTTACCTGGGGTTTACCTTGACCTTACCTGGGGAGGAGAGGGGAGGTGAGTGGGCCACTGGGTCTTACCTGGGGTTTAACTTGACCTTACCTAGGGGGGAGAGGGGAGGTGAGTGGGCCACTGGGTCTTACCTGGGGTTTACCTTGACCTTACCTGGGGAGGAGAGGGGAGGTGAGTGGGCCACTGGGTCTTACCTGGGGTTTAACTTGACCTTACCTGGGGAGGAGAGGGGAGGTGAGTGGGCCACTGGGTCTTACCTGGGCTCACTCTCTCTTTTTCTCTCTGAGGTTATTTTGTACTGCCTAAATGTCAAGACTCTGAAACAGCAGCAGACTAAGTGATATTTGTCGTTTTTAGTTTGGGTTGTGGTATCGGATACGGCTACTTGCACAGGATCCCAACCATGCTTCCCTCTCTACCTGAAGATGGCACCACACCAGAGATGCCCACCAATGGATACCAAGAGGTATGGACGGGTTTCTTTTATAGGAATAACACAGAGGGAATGCCACTATGCCAGTCACTTTTACAGTAATGACACATGAACCTACAGGGCTCCTAGTGACAAGGCTGACCGGTTCCCCATTACAAGGCTATCATACACGCTTATGACAAGTCTTGCGATGCATTAAAATACATCATAATGCATTATAACTAGCTGCAATATTAAACTTGAACTACAGGTGTCGACAGATGACAACTAGGCAATAGAAAACATGTTGTCTGTCCGTCCGTTTGATGAAGAGATGCTTACACTGAGTGTGCGAAACATTAAGAACACCTTCCTAATACTGAGTTGCACCCTCCCTCCCATTTGCCTTTAGAACAGACTCACTACGTCGGGCCATGGACTCTACAAGGTGTCAAGCGTTCCACAGAGATGCTGGCCCATGTCGACTCCAATGCTTCCCACAGTTGTGTCAAGTTGGCTAGATGTCCTATGTGTGGTGGAACATTCTTGATACACACGGGAAACTGTTGAGCGTGAAAAACCCAGCAGCGTTGCCGTTTTTGACACACTCAAACCGCTGCGCCTGGCACCTACATAACCTGTTCAAAGACACTTAAATATTTTGTCTTGCCCATTCACACTCTGAATGGCACATAATCCATGTCTCAATTATTAATTATCAATTATCTTAAGGCTTAAAAATCCTTCTTTAACCTGTCTCCTCGCATTCATCTACACTGATTGAAGTGGATTTAACAAGTGACATCAATAAGGGATCATAGCTTTCACCTGGATTCACCTGGTCAGTCTATGTCATGGAAAGAACAGGTGTTTCACCTGGATTCACCTGGTCAGTCTATGTCATGGAAAGAACAGGTGTTTCACCTGGATTCACCTGGTCAGTCTATGTCATGGAAAGTTCCTAATGTTTCGTGCACTCCGTGTATATGTAGAAAACAAGATGACTGTAGCTCAAACGAGACAGGAGACATGCTTGTTCAAAGTCTGGTGGGGACAAAGTTTAATTAGCAGAACATCTAATGGGTGGAGCTTATAGGTCCTTATGGGAAACATGTTGCTCATGTGGGGACAGATCCATAGTCCCCCTCTGATTTCATCGTGGGGGACAACTAGCCAGCTGGCTAAACCAGGCACATTTACAGAAAAGTTAATTGATGTGCACTGTCCCTGTCAAGTAAATAAAATAATTAAAAAACTGTTATCGGTTGTTGCTGTGTGATCCTCAGGCGTCAAAGATGGTGGATCAGCCCGGCCCATGCCTGGGACAGGAAGCAGAGATAACAGACCGACATAACAGACTGGAACCGATCACTCTCCAGGAGGAGGACAGTCCTCTACCTCCACCCATACAGGGGGTCATGGATCCAGGTGGGTTGACTGATTGGTTGGTTACAGGGAGTTATGGATCCAGGTGGGTTGACTGATTGGTTGGTTACAGGGAGTCATGGATCCAGGTGGGTTGACTGATTGGTTGCTTACAGGGAGTCATGGATCCAGGTGGGTTGACTGATTGGTTGCTTACAGGGAGTCATGGATCCAGGTGGGTTGACTGATTGGTTGCTTACAGGGAGTCATGGATCCAGGTGGGTTCCTCCAGGTTTCTGAGGTTAGGTTCTGAATCTGTTGAGACTGTTCTACTGATGCAGTCTCTGTGTCGTTGACTGTTTATTTTATCTTTAACTACCTCTGTGCCAATGCTCGCCTTTTTGCCTGGTAAGAAAGTGAACCTTTAGGTTCTAAATCAGTTTCTCTGTGCTCCTCCAGGCTTCTCTGAGTCTGATGTGGTTATGATGACCCCTGACCCATCAGAAGACATGGCTGATCGGCTGGATCTGTCCGTCTCGTCCATCGACATGACCGGCACCTCTCTGGCCCTGGCCGTGCACGAGGATGTGCACGAGGAAAAGCACAGCGACATCTCCGGCATTGGTAACTTAACAATAACATGGAGCTTAATGAAAATCTATTGTTTTGGTAGTTTGTATTTTCAACATAACAAGACATAATGTTGTTGATATTTATTATCACAATGTGGAACGACAGACTCTTATCAGTCAAACACTTTCTATTACTGCTGCAACCAACTGGTCCAACAATGAATCTCCGTAGTCCTGATGTTGACTGTCTCTCCTCTCTGTTCGTACAGAAGAGCTGGGTGACAGTGAGCTTCCTGAGACTCCACCAGAGACCGAGATGGAGACTGAACCTCAGGAGTCCCTCATCATGCCCACCGAATCACAAGACCTAGCGTCCGAGTCCGCTGGATCCCCTGACACAGTTGTGGTAGCTCCATTCGCCCCTCCTCCTGTTGTTGAGTCCCTCGCCCCTGTGCTTGCTGATGCTGAAGCCCCTCTCCCAGACCCAGACATCACCTCCTTCTCCCCCTCCCCTCCCCTGGACCTCCTGCCCCAGGACCAGCTCCAGCCAGAGAACCTGGCCGACCTCCTGCTTCTGCCCCAGGTCAGTGACCTCTTGGTCAGGGACTGTCTCACATTGGATGGAACACCACCAGAGCCAATGGTAGAGCCAGACGTCATCAGCTCACTGGAGCAACTCTCTGTGGAACCTGTGGAACAGTTGGAAACCGCCGCAGCGGAACCGGAACCCCCGACAGCAGAACACCACCATGACGACCACGAGTGTTGCCATGACCACCACCACGAGCATGTGGTCAGCAACCAGGAAGTGGAAGAGTAGGTTTGTGTGTTTCCTGGCCACTGCCTGAAGAAACACTTGCAGAGATGCTGAGCAATCAAACAACATGGGGCATTTACAGAACGGTGGCTAAAAGACCTGGGGTGATGTATTTAGGTGAGTTGAAACTCTAAAAGACCTGGGGTGATGTATTTAGGTGAGTTGAAACTCTAAAAGACCTGGGGTGATGTATTTAGGTGAGTTGAAACTAAAAGACCTGGGGTGATGTATTTAGGTGAGTTGAAATGCTAAAAGACCTGGGGTGATGTATTTAGGTGAGTTGAAACTCTAAAAGACCTGGGGTGATGTATTTAGGTGAGTTGAAACTCTAAAAGACCTGGGGTGATGTATTTAGGTGAGTTGAAACTAAAAGACCTGGGGTGATGTATTTAGGTGAGTTGAAATGCTAAAAGACCTGGGGTGATGTATTTAAGTGAGGTGAAAAGCTAAAAGACCTGGGGTGATGTATTTAAGTGAGGTGAAAAGCTAAAATACCTGGGGTGATGTATTTAGGTGAGGTGAAACGCTAAAATACCTGGGGTGATGTATTTAGGTGAGGTGAAACGCTAAAATACCTGGGGTGATGTATTTAGGTGAGGTGAAACGCTAAAATACCTGGGGTGATGTGAAACGCTAAAATACCTGGGGTGATGTATTTAGGTGAGGTGAAACGCTAAAATACCTGGGGTGATGTATTTAGGTGAGTTGAAAAGCTAAAATACCTGGGGTGATGTATTTAGGTGAGGTGTAATGAATATAGCTGACACGGTTCCCCAATTGTATATGATGATGATTCATGTCTGCTCTACACTATACATTTCTATCTGAACAGGCCCCTGGTATAAGAGTGAAGGCAAGTGTATAGTCTACAGTTGGTAAGACAGCATGGCCCGAGAGAACGTTGTACAGTTTGTGAATGACTGGTTGGATGGTTCGAAGAGTCATTAGAGAGATCATAAGTAGAAATACTTAGACATGCATAGCAATAGCTCTGTTGTATTTTGGGGTATAAGAGCCTATGTTACAAGTTAATGCTCCAATTAAACATAAGGGTTGCAATTTAATGTTATTATGAACATTTTGTAGTTTGTTTTAGTTTACAAATTAGAACGTTTTTTAAATTATTATTGTTGTTTTGGATTTCTTAACAAACAAATTCATTAATGGAATGGCCGTGTTATATATCCAAAGATATTTACACACAGACAAATACATTCATTAATTATATTCTGAAGTTGAACTACAACCAGTTATGTATAAACTCAAAGTACAGTTGCACCTTAATATTTTATTTGTGATAATGTCTGTGAATAACAAAACTAGTCATTTAATTTTACTATCTCTGATGAAATACACTACTTGACAAAAACGAGTGGACCTCATAGGCCTGGGTCCCAGACATTCAAACACCTGAGCTGCACTTGATTTAGTTTTACAGTGGTCTCGCATGGCTCTCCTTCCAAATCCCGGCGTGAGAAGCCTGGGCTTCTGAGGTTAGTTTGCCAGGTACAATGGAATAGTCTCAAAAGTGCAAACTTTAAGCTAAATTAAGCGCATCTCAAAAATGTATTTTGACATCTATATACTTTGACATCTATACTTGACCCAGGTTCAGTATGTGATCAATCAGGTACAGCTTCTTTGTTCTTTTTACAAGTTCAGATGACCCTTCACACTTCAGCAAACTAAGGAACAGCAATGCCAAAAATCATGTGAAGGGCTTACCAAGAAAAACCTCCAAAAGAATTAAGCAGAGGTATAAAGGAGTTGGAGCGTTCAACTAAATATGCAGATGGATTTTCTTTTAGCTCACTTTAATCCATTATACAGGATGAGAACAGGTGACGTCTTCCTCAGAGTTACTGTTAAGTGAATCCATGTCAAATTAAGTTTAAAATAATTTGAAAAAGTCTCCAATGAATTTGTTTTTATTGTTTTTAAAGCATATATATATATATATAGCAATTTTAGTTAGTTATGTGTTTATAAAAGAGGGAAATTTAAATTTGGGAGGGTAAGACCTGTTTCAATAAGTTAGTGCATTCGGTTTCCTGTAGCCTACAGGCCAGATTCAATCCAATCACGTTTTGTCAGCTATGCACCTTTTTAAAGGTGTCCGCAGAGACCGCATTCATGGTAAACGCTACATATGTTGGCTCAATAGTAAATGACCTTTGAACGACAAGCGCAATCAATCTACCGAATGATCAGATTGAATCCCAGCCTTTGTCACAGTACATTTATTTTTAAACAGTGTAATTTTATGGATTTCTGCAGCTACAAAAGGTGAAAGGTCATTATTTTGTAAACATACAGTAGGGAAAGTCTCATTCCTCCATGTTACCTCTTATCTGCGTCATTATTTTTGTGATCTATGCAATTGTCAGCCATGTTTGTAGTTTTTGTGATTTGTTTGTTTTTGCTTTAGGCAACATACTGTACTGTAGCCATCCCGGAAGTCATATCTGTATATATAAGCTGGAACCACAACGTCATTACAGTATCAGGGTTGCGGTCAATTCCATTTAAATTTCAAGTCAATTCAGGAAGTACACTGAAATATCCAATTCTCTTCAATGCTTTCTGAATTGACTGGAATTGAAATGGAATTGACCCCAACCCTGTACAGTAGCTTCTGATGAAATAGTGACACTACTATTAGTTTAATACGAGGGAAGGTTCTTCTTTTTTTATTTAGGCTAGGCGCTTGGTTGCGAGAAATGAGGGGAGGGGAAAGTATTTTTGCTAATATTTTATCAATGGATGGAGAGTGTTTTATTAAGAATGACTGCAAATGAAAATCTGATTGTGCAAATTTATGAATATTCTCTGTAAAGCTTTTGATGGAAAAATGAAATCACTTCTCGTCACTGGGACCAAACGTATGAAAATAAAAATGTATGAAAATAAAAATGGTCACAATTGTATTTTTGCCTGTATTGTTTTTCTCAACTTTTGCATTATGCATAGCATATTAATAGGTTATAAGATGTTATAGCATGATATTAATAGGTTATACGATGTTATAGCATGATATTAATAGGTTATAAGATGTTATTGCATGATATTAATAGGTTATAAATGTTATTGCATGATAATAATAGGTTATAAGATGTTATTGCATGAGACTAATAGGTTAAGATGTTATTGCATGATATTAATACGTTAAGCAGTTGTAGCATATTAATACGTTATAAGGAGGAGAATAATGGTGAAATGTGAGACAGACTTTTAATAAATACAATACTGTCAGTCAGTGTTAAACCATTTAAATGTAATATGCTGTTGAAAGCCCAAACTATACATCATCATCCACCAGTAGTTTCAACCAACAGGGGATATAAATATTCTAGATTGTGAGGATACGGCTTCTTGCCGTCTACTCCATTATTTATCACTCTAATTCTATGTGTTCTACCCTGTACTGGGGCGTCCTCTTAAAACTCTAATCAAATGTTATTGGTCACATACACGTGGTTAACAGATGTTATTGGTCACCTACACGTGTTTAGCAGATGTTATTGGTCACATACATGTGTTTAGCAGATGTTATTGGTCACATACACGTGTTTAGCAGATGTTATTGGTCACATACACGTGTTTAGCAGATGTTATTGGTCACATACACGTGTTTAGCAGATGTTATTGGTCACATACACGTGTTTAGCAGATGTTATTGGTCACATACACGTGTTTAGCAGATGTTATTGGTCACATACACGTGTTTAGCGGATGTTATTGGTCACATACACGTGTTTAGCAGATGTTATTGCGGGTGTAGCAAAATGCTTGTGCTTCTAGCAGTGCAGTAATATCTAACAAGTAACTCATCACCATAGTAATGCATCACTCATACACACATCTTTCTTGTGGGGGAAACAGGTCAATAACTAACTAAAAATAAAGACAATTCAAGACAAGTGTTCATCCTTCCAATCTATAATTTTACATATTCAATTTCATGTGTTGATTTTTACTAGTTACATTTTATATGTGGTACGCAGTTAGGTTTTATGTATAAACCCTGTAGATTTTGAAATGTTTTTTTTAAACTAACATCTTAGAACCAACTACTGTCTAGCTATATGAAACATTATACAATAGCCCTCTTGGAAGATGTGAATATATTCATATGGGTTCATGATCATAAACCAGAAGTCTCTGTGGGTGGAGATTTCACTTTAAAATGTGTCAACTTTGTCCACCCGATGCAAAATGCACGTGCTCAACGTTACAATGTGCGATTTAAGAAATACCTTGTTTGTATGCTGATTGCTTAGATGATGTAGACAACTACAAACATTCTTAGAATCAACTTGAAAATCTGTTGCCTGGTCCCAGATCATTGTCAACAATGACAGTATGAGTTGGCTAGACAGCACAAAAATAACTGGGACAAGGCTAGGAAATCTGTACTGTGATGTTGTACAATGTCCTTTTTATATCGTGTGTGCTTTTCTCAGGATTCTGAAGAAAAAAAACAAGTTAATTTCTGACTTTTTAAACTGTACAAAAAAACATAAAACAGCATCCTGAAAATAAAGAGAACATGAATTGACCTTCAAAATGTTATTTACAAAACAATAAGAAATTGATAAAACTGAGAAAAATATATATATATCAATTTCAATCTCCGAAGTTAGTCAATCCTATTAACTGAGAATTTAGCCATGAACAATAATATAGTCAGGGACGAACATTGATTGGCTTGAATAGTTGTCAGGCTGTCCAGGTATACTGTAGGTGGAGTTAGGGCCAAGAGTTTTTCCTGGTCAAGTCACATGGTGAGGAGTAACTCCAGGTGATAGGCTACGTCCCGATTTTCCACTCTTTCCCAGAATTAGCACTTCCATAGTCCCCATGTCAAAGTACAGGACTGGGGAAAGCAACGTCTGGAAGGAGTTTACACCACTGTAAAACACATGCAAGGTCACACCTCGGAATAGGGTGGAGAATTGGGACAAAGCCATAGTGTACTGGTGAAGGATGAGGGAAGTTTCTGGAATGTACAAGAACCCACAGACCCCCCCAGAGATACTACCATAGTGTACTGGTGAAGGATCAGGGCTGTTTCTGGAATGTACAAGAACCCACAGACCCCCCCAGAGATACTACCATAGTGTACTGGTGAAGGATGAGGGAAGTTTCTGGAATGTACAAGAACCCACAGACCCCCCCAGAGATACTACCATAGTGTACTGGTGAAGGATCAGGGCTGTTTCTGGAATGTACAAGAACCCACAGACCCCCCCAGAGATACTACCATAGTGTACTGGTGAAGGATCAGGGCTGTTTCTGGAATGTACAAGAACCCACAGACCCCCCCAGAGATACTACCATAGTGTACTGGTGAAGGATCAGGGAAGTTTCTGGAATGTACAAGAACCCCCAGACCCCCCCAGAGATACTACCATTGTGTACTGGTGAAGGATCAGGGAAGTTTCTGGAATGTACAAGAACCCCCAGACCCCCCCAGAGATACTACCATAGTGTACTGGTGAAGGATCAGGGCTGTTTCTGGAATGTACAAGAACCCCCAGACCCCCCCAGAGATACTACCATAGTGTACTGGTGAAGGATCAGGGCTGTTTCTGGAATGTACAAGAACCTATCGTTTAAAAAAAACAATGTTGTTTAAAAAAATATAAAAATACCTATATTGTGCTAGATAAAATATTTGATAAAATATTTGATTCATTGAACATTCCATTATAGCACAGTATACAGAAATACAACTAGTCTACGGGCTTCACCGGTCTGTCCGGTTGAGTTTCCTATGATACCAAGTCACCCACATCCTCAAATGGCCAGAGAAACATCTTCCAAACGTCTGGGTTGTATTCATTAATACACAATGTAGCAAAACATACTGTGCCTAGGACCACTGTATGTGACCAATAACATCTGCCAATAAAAACCTGATTCTTATTGGACAAATTCAGATAGTCCCTGGTTTCTTCCGTTTGGTGTCTAATGAATACACCCTGATAAACATAGTGGATGGGTGCTCCTCAGGGATATGTCCGCCCTCTCTTGGCCAGCCAGTCATTGGGGCTGAAGATGAAGGATGGTAGTGTTTGAAGGAACTGTCTCTTTATGCCTTAATGAGGTGTCTGCCTCACGTAGATTTCTGCCTATAGTGAAGTGTCAAGTCTCCTCCGCTCTTCCAGATAAAATGCTTGACAGTTCGAAGGTCCATGTTTGGGTCCAGGACCTGTGGTAGAGCAGAGATGGCCAACCAGGACGTGGATCAGGTGGATATGTATTTCAGTCATCACTGCCATTATTACACAGTAATATGACTTGCTATACTAAACCAAAATAACTACAAATCAACATCGAGGCAACCAACTACAGGTGAAGCTGTCAAGTAGTGGACTTTTTCGAACACTTAGGAATCACAACAGATAACACTCTCCTTCAACAACTGAAACACTTAGGAATCACAACCGATAACACTCTCCTTCAACAACTGAAACACTTAGGAATCACAACCGATAACACTCTCCTTCAACAACTGAAACACTTAGGAATCACAACCGATAACACTCTCCTTCAACAACTGAAACACTTAGGAATCACAACAGATAACACTCTCCTTCAACAACTGAAACACTTAGGAATCACAACAGATAACACTCTCCAACAACAAACACTTAGGAATCACAACAGATAACACTGTCCTTCAACAACTGAAACACTTAGGAATCACAACAGATAACACTCTCCAACAACTGAAACACTTAGGAATCACAACAGATAACACTGTCCTTCAACAACTGAAACACTTAGGAATCACAACAGATAACACTGTCCTTCAACAACTGAAACACTTAGGAATCACAACAGATAACACTGTCCTTCAACAACTGAAACACTTAGGAATCACAACAGATAACACTCTCCTTCAACAACTGAAACACTTAGGAATCACAACAGATAACACTCTCCTTCAACAACTGAAACACTTAGGAATCACAACAGATAACACTGTCCTTCAACAACTGAAACACTTAGGAATCACAACAGATAACACTCTCCTTCAACAACTGAAACACTTAGGAATCACAACAGATAACACTCTCCTTCAACAACTGAAACACTCTCCTTCAACAACTGAAACACTTAGGAATCACAACAGATAACACTCTCCAACAACTGAAACACTTAGGAATCACAACAGATAACACTCTCTTTCAACAACTGAGGTCCTTAAGCTTTACTAAACAGCAAAGATGTTGCATCATTCCTCCCCAATCTACAGAAGAATTGAATTCCCACCTGGTCCTGACACATAAGTTCCATCTTCTCCTCGGCCATGAGGGCCATGTCCTCATCCTTCTCTGTCTCTCCTGGCTTGTCATTGGCTGCCGAGGAGGAAGCAGTGGTCTGGGACTCAGTGTCCAGGTTAATGATCTTCTCATAGACGTGTTCCATCACCTTCCTCACCTGCAGCATGTCACTGGCAGACAGACGGTCCCTACAGAGACACACACAAAGACAGTGGAATAAAGGATGTGTCAGGGATATAGGACCTTGATCTCTGACTGAAACATTGACGGTACATTTACACTGGGGGCCAAAAGTTTGGAATATTACTCATTCAAGGGTTTTTCTTTATTTGCACTATTTTTTACATTGTAGAATAAACGTGAAGACATCAAAACTATGACATAACACATATGGAATAATGTAGTAACCAAAAAAGTGTTAAACAAATCAAAATATATTTTATATTTGAGATTCTTTAAATAGCCACCTTTGCCTTGATGACAGCTTTGCACAGTCTTGGCATTCGCTCAACCAGCTTCACCTGGAATGCTTTTCCATCAGTCTTGAAGGAGTTCCCACATATGCTGAGCACTTGTTGGCTGCTTTTCCTTCACTGCGGTCCGACTAATCCCAAACCATCTAAATTTGGTTGAGGTTGGAACCAAAAACCTCAAATTTGGACTACAGACCAAAGGACAAATTTCCACCGGTCTAATGTCCATTGCTCGTGTTTCTTGTCCTAAGCAAGTCTCTTCTTCTTATTGGTGTCCTTTAGTAGTGGTTTCTTTGCAGCAATTCAACCGTGAAGCCCTGATTCTCACAGTCTCCTCTGAACAGTTGGTGTTGAGATGTGTCTGTTACTTGAACTCTGTGAAGCATTTATTTGGGCTGCAGTCTGAGGCTGGTAACTCTAATGAACTTTTTCTGGGTCTTCCATTCCTGTGGCACTTTTTTGGTTACTACATGATTCCATATATATATATATATATTTTTTTATTTCACCTTTATTTAACCATGTTATGTCATAGTTTTGATGTCTTCACTTTTATTCTACAATGTAAAAAATAGGGCAAATAAAGAAAAACCCTTGAATGAGTAATATTCCAAACTTTTGGCTCCCAGTGTAGGTGCAGAGGTCAAATCGTGTGTGCAGGATTTATTTTGTACAGGATCAACAGCAGAATAAAGGATTCATGTAAGAACCTCAAAGACAAATATTAATAAGGGACTTGGAAGTGTGGCAATACGAAACTAGGAATGTAGTGATTTCTTATGACGAAACCTGAAACTGAGAAAAGAAAATCCAACTCACTTATTCAGTGTCTTGGCGCCAGAGGAAGAGTGGGGTTGGAGGTAGAACGGGATCTTGTTGAACTTGGGCATGTTTTTCTGGAGAAGAAACAGGGTAAGTATGAATCAAGTGAAGTCTGAGGGGAAAAGGAAAAGCAAAGTGAGACTGAAAAGGTACTTACGTCCACAGTGATGTCTATGACCCACTGTGGGACTGTCTCATTCAATAACATAGACTCTGTCTCCCCACCTGAGTCCCTACACAACAACCTGCAACAGGAGACTCAATATTAGAAGAGGCTAGCTGGAGAACTAGCAGAACAGTTCAGGGAAGTAAATAAACATTGCATGTGATGCAAGACAAGTAGTGATTCCTTCTCATATACATGAATGATGTCATATCATATATGCTCTCCACGTAATTTATGTAACGTTCCATTCTGACATGAGTCAGGTTACATACCATATAACTACCTAGGACCCCTAGACATGATGAGTCAGGTTACATACCATATAACTACCTAGGACCCCTAGACATGATGAGTCAGGTTACAGACCATATAACTACCTAGGACCCCTAGACATGATGAGTCAGGTTACAGACCATGTAACTATGCCTAGGACCCCTAGACATGATGAGTCAGGTTACAGACCATGTAACTATGCCTAGGACCCCTAGACATGATGAGTCAGGTTACATACCATATAACTATGCCTAGGACCACTAGACATGATGAGTCAGGTTACAGACCATGTAACTATGCCTAGGACCCCTAGACATAATGAGTCAGGTTACATACCATATAACTATGCCTAGGACCCTTAGACATGATGAGTCAGGTTACATACCATATAACTACCTAGGACCCCTAGACATAATGAGTCAGGTTACAGACCATATAACTATGCCTAGGACCCCTAGACATGATGAGTCAGGTTACAGACCATCTAACTATGCCTAGGACCCCTAGACATGATGAGTCAGGTTACATACCATATAACTACCTAGGACCCCTAGACATAATGAGTCAGGTTACAGACCATATAACTATGCCTAGGACCCCTAGACATGATGAGTCAGGTTACATACCATATAACTATACCTAGGACCACTAGATATGATGAGTCAGGTTACATACTATATAACTACTTAGGACCACTAGACATGATGAGTCAGGTTACATACCATCTAACTATGCCTAGGACCCCTAGACATGATGATTCAGGTTACATACCATATAACTATACCTAGGACCACTAGACATGATGAGTCAGGTTACATACTATATAACTATGCCTAGGACCACTAGACATGAGTCAGGTTGCATACCATATAACTATACCTAGGACCCCTAGACATAATGAGTCAGGTTACAGACCATCTAACCAGGCCTAAGACCCCTAGACATGATGAGTCAGGTTACATACCATGTAACTATGCCTAGGACCCCTAGACATAATGAGTCAGGTTACATACCATGTAACTATGCCTAGGACCACTAGACATGATGAGTCAGGTTACAGACCATGTAACTATGCCTAGGACCACTAGACATGATGAGTCAGGTTGCATACCATGTAACTATGCCTAGGACCACTAGACATGATGAGTCAGGTTACATACCATATAACTACCTAGGACCACTAGACATGATGAGTCAGGTTACATACCATATAACTATACCTAGGACCACTAACTTTTACTTAACTAGGCAAGTCAGTGCAACAATATTAGCAGGCTAGTTATGGGTTTCGTAAAATTGAGATATGTACCGGAACAGAGTCCTCCCTCCTGCCTCTCCGAAGATGACTGGAGTGTGTGGAGGCACCAGGAAGTACCCGTTCCCCTTCTGCACCCGCGTCTCCTGCTCCCCATTCACTGCTGCTGGAGTTGGATAAGGTCAATGGTCACTATTATCACATTGTAAATCTCTAACTTGCTTTTTTACTGCTCCTATAAGATTATGAAATAGTGAGTCTTTCTCTGGGCCTAACCCTGAGACATGGATGTAGACTCCTATGGTGTCTAACACTATAAACGTCTACAGTCAGATCTCAGGTAAACACTGTTTTTGACAACAGCAACAAGGCCTGTTTACCATGGTTGACCTCGTTCTCCTCCTCCTCCTCCATGGGGTTGATGTGTGTCCTGGGCCAGAACTCTAGTAGGGCCTGAAGTAGCAGTCCACCAAGGTTCACTACACACACAAACATTGCAATATCATTACATAGCTAAAGAAAAAAAACAACTATACAGTATGAAGAAGTTGTATTCAAATTAAAACCTAAATTGTACACTTTGGGTCCGATCCATCAGAGCTTGAGAAGCCAGCATCCTTAGCAGACACCCAGGCAGCAAAGCAGTCACTCTCATCCAGTGTGATGGTCAGCATCTATCAGAGCAGGAGGGAGAAACAACATCATCTAGCTTCACCTATCCAACACTGAATAAGTATTACTAAGTTATAAACCTAGAAACCTACCCCCGTCTTGAGGTCGACAGAGAACCAGTTTGGGACGTAGACCTGCTTGAACCTCTTCTTGATCTCTTCATCAAACACTACTTTCCCCAGGTCCTCTCCCTTACAGGCTTTCAGCACGTCCCAGAGTGCAACATTGTTGTTGGTGTCTTTGGTGACGATGTGCCTCTTGTCGTTCAGAATGTGACAATGAATTATACTGGCCACTCCTACAAAAACAAATATGTACAGTAGTTATCGTTTCACCACTAAGACCATACCAGCAGCAAGACTTATGAGCCTGTTCATGGTAGGGTGGGGCGGTATCGGTATCCAGATTTTCATACCATTTCTGTACCATTACCAAATGTGCACACAAGGGACGCTATTTTAAAAAAATACAGTGCCTTCGGAAAGTACTCAGACCCCTTGACTTTTTCCACATTTTGTTAGGTTACAGCCTTATTCTAAAAGTGATTCAATATTTTTTTACCCTCTTCAATCTGCACATAATGCCCCATAATAACAAAGCAGAATTATATTTTTTTTTGTTAATTTATAAAAAATAAAAAAGCATTCAGACCGTTTACTCAGTACTTTGTTGAAGCACCTTTGGCAGCAACTACAGCCTCAAGTCTTCTTGGGTATGATGTCACAACATTGGCACACCTGTATTTGGGGAGTTTCTCCAATTCTCCTCTCAAGCTCTGTCAGGTTGGATGGGGAGCGTTTCTGCACAGCAATTTTTAGGTCTCTCCTGAGATGTTCGATCTGGTTCATGTACGGGCTCTGGCTGGGCCACTCAAGGATATTCAGAGACTTTTCATCAAAGATCTCTCTGTACTTTTCTCCGTTCATCTTTCCCTCGATCCTGACTAGTCTTCCAGTCCCTGCCACTGAATAACATTCCCACAGCATGATCCTGCCACCACCATGCTTCACCATAGGGATGGTGCCAGGTTTCCTCCAGACGTGACACTTGGCATTCAAGCCAAAGAGTTCAATCTCAGTTTCATCAGACCAGAGAATATTGTTTCTCATGGTCTGAGAGTCTTTAGGTGTCTTCTGGCAAACTGCAAGTAGCGTTTTACTGAGGAGCGTTTTCCGTCTGGTCACTCTACCATAAAGGCCTGATTGGTGGAGTGCTGCAGAGATGGTTGTCATTCTAGAAGGTTCTCCCATCTCCACAGAGGAACTCTGGAGCTCTGTCAGTGACCATTGGGTTCTTGGTCACCTCCCTGACCAAGGTTTCTCTTCCCCAATTGCTCAGTTTGGCCGGGCAGCCAGCTCTAGGTAGAGTCTTGGTGACCTTCAATGCTGCAGACATTTTTTGGTACCCTTCCCCAGGTCTGTGCCTCGACACAATCCTGTCTCGGAGCTCTCCGGACAATTCCTTCAACCCCATTGCTTGGTTTTTGCTCTGACATGCACTGTCAACTCTGGGACCTTATATAGACAGGTGTGTACCTTTCCAAATCATGTCCAATCAATTGAATTTATCACAGGTTGACTCCAACCAAGTTGTAGAAACATCTCAAGGATGATCAATTGAAACAGGATGAACTTGAGCAAAATTGAGACTCATAGCAAAAGGTCTGAGTACAGTATTTCTGTTTTTTAATACATTTGATACATTAAACGTTTCACTTTGTCATTATGGGGTATTGTGTGTAGATTGCTGATTTAAAAAAAATATTTAATACATTTTAGAATAAGGCTGTAACTTCATAAAATGTGGAAAAAGGGAAGGGGTCTGAATATTTTCAAAAGGCAATGTATGTGTGTATGTACAGTTGAAGTCGGAAGTTTACATACACTTAAGTTGAAGTCATTAAAACTCATTTTCAACCACTCCAAAGATTTTATGTTAACAAACTATAGTTTTGGCAAGTCGGTTAAGACATCTACTTTGTGCATGACACAAGTCCAAGTTCCAACAATTGTTTACAGACAGATTATTTCACTTATAATTCACTATATAACAATTCCAGTGGGTCAGAAGTTTACATACACTAGCTTGACTGTGCCTTTAAACAGCTTGGAAAATTCCAGAAAATGATGTCATGGCTTTAGAAGCTTCTGATAGGCTAATTGACATAATTTGAGTCAATTGGAGGTGTACCAATTGGAGGTCTACAATTGTAGACCTCCACAAGCCTGGTTCATCCTTGGGAGCAATTTCCAAATGCCTGAAGGTACCAAGTTCATCTGTACAAACAATAGTACCAAGTATAAACACCATGGGACCACGCAGCCATCATACCGCTTAGGAAGGAGACGCGTTCTGTCTCCTAGAGATGAACATACTTTTGTGCGAAAAGTGCAAATCAATCCCAGAACAACAGCAAAGGACCTAGATAGATAGATAGGTACTTTATTGATCCCCGAGGGGGAAATTTCTTTTTGTGAAGATGCTGGAGATGCCATCCGTGAGTGAAGATGCTGGAGGAAACAGGTACAAAAGTATCTATATCCACAGTAAAACAAGTCCTATATCGACATAACCTGAAAGGCCGCTCAGCAAGGAAGAAGCCACTGCTCCAAAACCGCCATAAAAAAGCCAGACTACGGTTTGCAACTGCACACGGGGACAAAAATCATACTTTTTGGAGAAATGTCCTCTGGTCTGATGAAACAAAAATAGAACTGTTTGTCCATAATGACCATCGTTATGTTTGAAGGAAAAAGGGGGATGCTTGCAAGACAAAGAACACCATCCCAACTATGAAGCACGGGGGTGGCAGCATCATGTTGTGGGGGTGCTTTGCTGCAGGAGGGACTGGTGCACTTCACAAAATAGATGGCATCATGAGAATTATGTGGATATATTGAAGCAACATCTCAAGACATCAGTCAGGAAGTTAAAGCTTGGTCGCAATGGACAATGACCCCAAGCATACTTCCAAAGCTGTGGCAAAATGGCTTAAGGACAACAAAGTCAAGGTATTGGAGTGGCCATCACAAAGCCTGACCTCAATTCTATAGAAAATGTGTGAGCAGAACTGAAAAAGCATATGCGAGCAAAGAGGCCTACAAACCTGACTCAGTTACACCAGTTCTGTCAGGAGGAATGGGCCAACATTCACCCAACTTATTTTGGGAAGCTTGTAGAAGGCTACCCGAAACGTACGACCCAAGTTAAACAATTTAAAGTCAATGCTACCAAATACTAATTGAGTGTATGTAAACTTATGACCCACTGGGAATGTGATGAAAGAAATAAAAGCTGATATAAATCATTCTCTCTACTATTATTCTGACATTTGGGGTATTAGGACCTAGTTAGGACCTAGTTTAAATATTAGGCATCCATCCGTGAGTAACTTTGGTCGGTAATCACTCAGTCACTCAGGACTTATTCATTCAGGACTGTATATACACATTCATGTAGTTGTCATATCACGTGCAATATTGTAAGTCATTCTTGGATTTAACTTACGTAGTCATTCACTCAGGTATGCATTTATCCTGTCAGTTGTATCTTTTTTCATTGCTTTTCGTATATCGAATGTACAATACGTGCATTTATCTGTAATCAAACCCTGCACTAAGGACTGTATTTTAAGGGAATTATTATTATTATTACCCTAAATTATATCATATGCACATTTAGCTATTTAAGTATTTCTCTGCCATCGACCTGTATAGTATAGTTAACCAGGCAAATATTCCTTATTTATCTATATCATCTTGCAATATTTGTATCATTTGTTTTTCACCTAACACTCTAACAATGTATAGTGTACATATTCAGCCATTCATCCATACTATGCAATGTCTTTTTATAGCTTTTTGCACTCCAGACTTCTTGTATTTTTATACTTTTTCATACTGCCGCTCTATGTATCATGTATCTGTCTTTTCTTAGCTGCTTGGCAAAGAAATTTCCCCTCAGGGATCAATAAAGTACCTATCTATCTATCTATCTATCTATCTATTTCACATTCTTAAAATAAAGTGGTGATCCTAACTGACCTAAAACAGGGAAGTTTTACCTGGATTAAAATAATAATTGTGAAAAACTGAGTTTAAATGTATTTGGCTAAGGTGTATGTTAACTTCCGACTTACTCAATAAAGGGTTTTAATTTATTTGCACTATTTTTTACATTGTAGAATAACAGTGAAGACATCAAAACTATGACATAACACATATGGAATCATGTAGTAACCAAATAATTGTTAAACAAATTCCACCTTTGCCTTGATGACAGCTTTGCACACTCTTTGCATTCGCTCAACCAGCTTCACCTGGAATGCTTTAGCATCAGTATTGAAGGAGTTCCCACATATGCTGAGCACTAGTTGGCTGCTTTTCCTTCACTGTGGTCCGACTCATCCCAAACCATCTAAATTTGGTTGAGGTTGGAACCAAAAATCGCAAATTTGGACTACAGACCAAAGGACAAATTTTCTTGTGTTTCTTGGCCCAAGCAAGTCTCTTCTTCTTTTTATTGGTGTCCTTTAGTAGTGGTTTCTTTGCAGCAATTTGACCATGAAGGCCTGATTCACACAGTCTCCTCTGAACAGTTGATGTTGAGATGTGTCTGTTACTTGAACTCTGTGAAGCATTTATTTGGGCTGCAATCTGAGGCTGGTAACTTTAATGAACTTATCCTCTGTAGCAGAGGTATTTCTGGGTGTTCCATTCCTGTGACGGTCCTCATGAAGCTGGTTGAGAGAATGCTATGAGCGTGCAAAGCTATCATCAAGGCAAAGGGTGGCTACTTTGAAGAATCTCAAATATATAATATATTTTGTTTAACACTATTTTGGTTACTACATGATTCCATATGTGCTATGTCATAGTTTTGATGTCTTCACTTTTATTCTACAATGTAAAAAATAGTGCAAATAAAAGTAAAAACCCTTGAATGAGCAATATTCAAAACTTTTGGCCCCCAGTGAATGAATGTATGTATGTATGTATGTATGTATGTATGTATGTATGTATGTATGTATGTATGTATGTATGTATGTATGTATGTATGTATGTATACATACATACTGTACTGGCACCTTTATTTTATTTCACCTTTATTTAACCAGGTAGGCCAGTTGAGAACTAGTTCTCATTTACAACTGTGACCTGGCCAAGATAAAGCAAAGCAGTGTGACAATAAAAACAAATCAACACAAGAGTTACATATGGTATAAACAAACGTACAGACAATGACACTATAGGAAATCTATATACAATGTGTGCAAATGTAGTTCAATTAGGGAGGTAGGACAATAAATTAAATAATACCCGCAAAACACCAGTCTCAACGTCAACAGTGAACAGGGATGCTGGCCTTCTAGGCAGAGTCGCAGAGAAAAAGCCATATCTTCCTCTGTCCACTGTGTTCTTTTGCCCATCTTAATCTTTTTATTGGCCAGTCTGAGATATGGCTTTTTCTTTGCAACTCTGCCTAGAAGGCCAGCATCCCTGAGTCACCTCTTCACTGATGAGACGGGTGTTTTGCGGGTACTATTTAATGAAGGTGCCAGTACTTGTCCTCTTGCTCAGTTGTGCACCAGGGCCTCCCACTCCTCTTTCTATTCTGGTTAGAGCCAGTTTTCAGACAGACAGACAGACAGACAGGAAAGACAGGACAGGACAGACAGAACGAACAGACAGAACGAACAGAAAGGACAGACAGGACAGACATGACAGACAGGACAGACAGGACAGACAGGGTTTTTGGTTCCAACCGCCGTGTCTTTGTGAGACAACAGAGTAGGTGAACGGATTATCTCGGCATGGGTGGTTCCCACCATGAAGCATGGAGGAGGTGTGATGGTGTGGGCGTGTTTTGCTGGCGACACTGTTTGTGATTTATTTTGAATTCAAGGCACACTTAACCAGCATGGCTACCACAGCATTCTGCAGCGATACGCCATTCCATCTGGTTTGCTCTTAGTTGGACTACCATTTGTTTTTCAACAGGACAATGACCCAAAACACACCTCCAGGCTTTGACCAAGAAGGAGATTGATGAAGTGCTGCATCAGATGACCTGGCCTCCACAATCACCCAACCTCAACCCAATTGAGATGGTTAGGGATGAGGTGGACCACAGAGTGAAGGAAAAGCAGCCAACAAGTGCTCAGCATATGTGGGAACTCCTTCAAGACTGTTGGAAAAGGCTGGTTGAGAGAATGCCAAGAGTGTGCAAAGCTGTCATCAAAGCAAAGGGTGGCTACTTTGAAGAATCTAAAATATATCAATATAAATAGTAAAAATAAAGGAAAACCATTGAATGAATAGGTGTGTCCAAACCTTTGAATGGTACTGTATACCATCATACCATCGGTATTTCAAAATATCCTGTTATACACTATAAATGATATAGCGCCCAAGCTTCTGGTTAGAAACTAGTGTCACTTCTGCCTCTCCTTACATCCTCTGCATTCAGTTAGAAATCTGTTTGTGTGAGGGCATCAAACAGCTTGCACTAAGATGTATGTGAAAACTATGTCCAGTTAGGTTGATCACTCCACACCCACTAATGTAGTCGGACCTGTGATGACCTGTTCAGGCGTTGTACACAGTGGGGTCAGGGGAGTGGTGATGTCATGTACCTGTGATGACCTGTTCAGGCGTTGTACACAGTGGGGTCAGGGGAGTGGTGATGTCATGTACCTGTGATGACCTGTTCAGGCGTTGTACACAGTGGGGTCAGGGGAGTGGTGATGTCATAATCACCCAGAAAGTTCTGGATTCCCTTTAGAGACTGCAACAGAAATTCATTGAGAAATCTTTTAAAGATATGATTTTAAGACATAAATTGAATTTCTATTCACTTCCTGTATCGAAAACTGAATTGACGCCAACCCTTAGAAAGCCTCAGAATGATCTCTGACTGCAGCGGAAGGCATGCATACTTATTGTTTACCCATTTGTTAACAGATGACTTCGTGGTGGACACCCAGATAACAGGAGGAGGGTCAGCTGACCTGTCCAGTTCCATCTGAAGACGACAGGGATAGCCCATGTCAGACCCAGGTTAATACACACATGCATGACTAAGTCGCTTTGGATAGAAGCTAAATGGCTTATATTATTAACAACAACCAGTCCCATGCCCTTACCTTCAGTACAGGGGCCTTCTCCTCACAGATGAGTACTCTGATATCAGGGTTCCTCAGGTCAGTGCAGTAGATCTTCTTGTCTCTGCCTCCAGAGTAGATGTGTGTGAAGGCATCGTTCACCTGCAGGGCCCACACCCCCTCATCATGGACGCGATACGTAGCGATACACCTCTGCTGCCCCAGAGACCACAACCTGATGGTCCCATCTGAGCTGCCTGACAGACACTGGAACCACAGAGAGAGGAGTTAGACTGATGGACAACCAAACAGAAAGGTTCATGTAATAGATCGTCAGATAGGGTCACATTTTTCCCACTGGGTGAACACAGAGGGAGTTGGCCATTCTGAGCATTCAGACCAGGGTTGTGTTTAGTAGGGCACAGCGTAGCAAAAAGTTGAGACGGAAAATGAAAATCCTCATTATTTTAGGACCAAGTTCTCTTATGTTTCACTTAGTTTTTTTATAACCATTTTCTGAAAATGTATTATCTGTGGTGATTTGAGATATACCTTACCTGTGTGCCGTCCCTGTTCAGCAACAGTGACTTGACGTTGTCGGAGTGGCCTTTCAGCTTCATAAGCTTAGCACACGTCCTAGGGTCCCATACTCTCAAGACCTGATGAAACGTCAACAGATTGAAGAGACAACAACTGTTCATTCAAGTCCAATGCATGTCTATATATATATGCAATAGAACTTGTGCTTGGTAAATAAAGGTGAGCTTTCAAAACACAGCTACAACTGCCTTAACAACTGTAGACATACAATGAAATTGTATTAATTTGAATAAAGCGTGAACTTTAACCTGGCAAAATAAAGGTGACTAAATGTTGCCCTTTAACCTTTTCAGTGGAGCCAGACACGATGACTGTCCCCGTCTGGTTCATAGCCAAGCTGTAGATGGAGTCTTTATTCCCACTGAGGGACGATGCTGTCAAACACAATGGTTACATTCCAACGGTCAGAGCACAGGTTTGTGTCTGGAAACACTTCATTTTAAGGGCGCGTAGTGCATCGTAAATAAAAGGCTTTGCGGTATGAAACGAAAGCTTGATTTCTGCCTTAACAGATATCGGTTTTCCAGATAGAAATTAAGCCTAGTCCTGGACTAAAAACCCATTTCAATGAAGAATTAATCTGTGTCTGCGAAACTGGCCTGTGGAGATTTAACAACTCAACTTCTAAATATTGGCTAAATCAATAAAATAACATTTACTGGTGACAGTGTTGTTGGAGGCAGTCAGTGCTGTTAGTGTGTTGACATCCCACAGGAAGATCTGTCTGTCTAACCCTGCTGATGCCACCAGCTCCTTGTCTTTAGCATACGCCAACACCTTCACGCAGTCCTGCCAGGGGAAAATACAATATCAACATCACTTTTTCATCTTCTTTCAAATAGGAAAGCTCTATTATACTGTTTAACACATTTACCAATCCATAGCAGAACAGTATTCTGTAAATGGACATCATATTTCTGAACCAAAAGAACTGCAGCCATAGCCCAAATATTGATTGTAAAAAAGAAAAGAAATGCACCTTGTGAGTCCGTAACGTTGACATGCAGAATCCTTTGTGTGCATTCCACACTTTCACTGTTGTGTCTGATGAAGCAGATATTACTGGAAATACATTTTAAAATGTGAATTATAGAAACAGAATGGATTACATCAAATACATTAGCCTACTGATAATGTATGCTACAAGGTATGCAGTGTTCAATACTGTTACAGGCTTTGGTTTATATTTCGATGTTGGACGTTAGCATGTGGGGCGCACCAACTCGTGCCACCTCTTTAGTCAGTATGTGTTTCACCTGTGCTGGCTCAGGTGATTTTAACAAGCTGCTGGCCCAGGTGATATTAAAGAGCTGCTGGCCCAGGTGATATTAAAGAGCTGCTGGCCCAGGTGATATTAAAGAGCTGCTGGCCCAGGTGATATTAAAGAGCTGCTGGCCCAGGTGATATTAAAGAGCTGCTGGCCCAGGTGATATTAAAGAGCTGCTGGCCCAGGTGATAATAAAGAGCTGCTGGCCCAGTGCTCCGGTGGTCATGAGAGATGTGGAGGGCTAGCAACTTCAGTTGTCTCTCCCTATCTGATAAAAAATAAATAATTAAAACATTCTTCCAGTCTAAGTTTGGTGTGGGTTTTTCTTTTGTTTGCCTCTTGAGAAAATTTGCTCAAGGTGGGTGTTGTTGCTAGGCAACTCTCAGTGGACACCATAAGTGTATTTTAAAACCCTGACCAAGTCAGTGGCCTTGTGGTTTGTATCCACCCTGAAATTGAAAGGTTGTGAGTTCAATCGCTGGCCAAGTCATACCAAAGACTGAGTCTCTGTTTGGCACTCAGCATTAAGGAGATAGATCGGGGGTAAGACCCTGAGATAGACTAGCGTCCTGTCCAGGGGGGTACTTGTACATTAAGCTGCCTCATGCTACAGAAACAGGAAACAGGCTCCTGCCCTATGAGCCGTTCCAGCTCGCTCGTGGTTTAGGTTGGTGTTAGTGTCTGCTAGTTCCCCATTCTGTTTGAGCGACAATTTTTGTTTTCTTGCTGGGGAACGTAACAATACTCACATGTCTTTCCATCGCAACAGAGGACGATGTCATTGACCCAGTCTGTATGGTGCTCCATGGAAGCGATGTAAGGGTCCTGCTATGGTAAAACAATTTTTGCTTAACATAAAATGGTGACAGGGCCAGTTTTTCAAACACAGATTAAGCCGTAGACTAAAAACACATTCAACAGAGATTATCCAGGAAACCAGCTCAAAGAGTTCAGATAGGATGGGGATATGCTAATATTATGATTTATCAAGGGCTGACTGGGGAAACAACAGTACCTTGTGCTGGTTGACACTCCATATCCTGATGATAGAGTCTCTCCCAGCCGTGAAGAGCCGGTTCAGTGCAGGGTCCAGCTGAAGAGCGTTCACCCCATTGCGATTGTATTTCTCCACCTCGTCTCTTATTACATAAGACACCTGCAAATAAAGTTGGAGGGGGATGGTCAATAGTAGACTGAAAACATCCCTGCTATAGCATTGGCGCATGCGCGACTAACGCTGTGTCAATGGCTGAGTTGGTCTCATTTAGTTACAAGTCATTGCCCGCTTTGGCCAAAAGTTAGCTGAGGCTCCATGACTACATTGCAATAACTTTTGCATTGCATCAACTTATCTTAGTTAGTTCATCGAGGATCACTTCCGCATCATTAGCTAGCTAGCTTGTAAGCTACAGGCTAACGTTTATTATCAATCCAATGACAATGTACACACCCCAAGAAATGCACCAATGATTACATAACATCTTATGTCGGACATCTCAAGTTCAGTACTTTGTTCGAGCGAATCGTGTGTGTTTAGCACGCTAACGACAACGTTGGCTGCAATTTGCCTCCTTGTCTTAATTGTAAGATTAGTGGTGTACATTGTCAGACTATTTGGAATAGTGTGTATTTTCATGTATACACCGTTGTATTACAGAAATATCAACGTACCTGTACTTTCCTTCGCCCAGCAGCATTGTGTCTGTGGTGGGCCGCCATCTTACATGTTGACAGTCAACCCTCATACGTCACATCCGAGGAGAAACTACATGCACGTGTTGTTTTTGTATATATTTATTTATTTATTTAACCTTTATTTAACTAGGCAAGTCAGTTAAGAACACATTATTATTTGCAATGACAGATAGAACAATGAGACTATTTCACCGGATGTATAACTATTATTTTTTATTACGAACAAAAGAAATGCAAAAACAGGACTATACAAACAAGAGTACATAAACCGGGGGTATTACCGGATGTATAAATGTGAAGCATCCGCTTGGTGTTTCCTCTCACTAGTACATAAACCTAACAGACGGGTCCACGTGATTCCATAGAAGACAGAAGAAGGCCTCTGGACTGGTTGGTGTTTGTCCATGAGGTTGTTCTGTATCGGTGATCTGGATGGTCTGTGATGGCAGGATTTACAGACAGCAAGGCCACCTTGATACACATTATAATGTAGTACAGTATGCTCTCTTCTTCCATCCTCAATGCTTCAACTTTGTGTGTTCTGAGAATGTTTGAGATGGACTCCATCCATTTGTCATAAATCAAGTCTTCACTTATGTCTGTTCTAAGTTCCAACTTTAGTGAACTGATATTACAGAACATGCTAAGAAACTCCAAGGCAACTTTTCCATTATTCCTGTCCATGAGGATATTGATTTGAAATGCCAAGAAGATGAACAAGGAGAGAAGCAGGCACTTGTAAACCATTTCCATATCTCACTTCTAATGTTGATTCCTGTCCGGACTCACTCCCTGGCCATAATGCACCACTCTATAGAAAGCTGGAGCATGGACTCAAAGTCAAACAATGGAGCTTGTTTCACATTCATTATGTCAACGTTGGATATCAGGACATGCCATGGTCTGCACTGTACCTCTGTAAATTTCTCAAAGCAAACCACACCTGAGAGGTGCACCTAGTGGCCCCAGAAAGGGGTTTGCAGTGGCCGCAGTGTCTATTCACGCAGAGTGGCAGCATCGTCAAAAAGTGATGTCACAACCTTCCAAATTTGGTGTCACAATAGGTTTTTAGAAGTCTGAAGAGTTCTAGTACTATATGAACAAACATATGAATAGAACATGAATTAAATACAGATTTTCAGAGAATTTATCTATTACATAAAATATATAAAATAATGCTTTGCATAAATTTAAACCCAGCTCAACCCTCAGATAACTATCATCACTTTAGCACTTGTCTTTAGGATCTCCCCCAAATAATTTCAGCCATCGACAACAAGTATTTTTTATTGCCTGTAGTAAAACTCTGTGTCCAGATGGTGACAGTGCTCTTCCAGAAGACAGCAACAGTGTCTGACTTACTGACACAGCCGGGGAAACCATGCTACAAGTAATTAGATAGTGCCTCGCCAGACCATCTGGGCACTGTTTGCCCACCATGACTAAGTAAATCCCTCCATCTCTCCCTCTCTCTCTTTTTGTAGGTTTTAGCTCTGGCCTGTATAAAAACACCATTTTCTCTCCACTGCTTTTTCTTTTTATCAAGCTCAGCCATTTTAGCTAACCTTGGTGTTTAGTTTTTGTTTCTGGATGTGAAGTGTTGAGAGAGTCACAGATATTGGACTCAGTGACAAAAATAATTGCATTTATATCAGCCTCTGAGACTGCAATGAAATAATGTGTATTTTCTATTGATCATGATATGAGAAAACTTAGGCCGACTTCTCTTCTGAAAGCTAGCAACATCATTCAACAACCAACACCAACAGATGGACCACAGCGAAAACACTCTTACAAATGGATTAAGAAGTTTTCATTATTATTACAATACAATATACTGTGTTTCCTTGAATCACCTATACTCTTTACTCATTATTTTTTAATGATCAACTGTGACACTCCTAAAATTGTCTGCATGTTTATAGAAGTACCATAACACCACTTTACTAGGTTTGTAACAGCAACAGATCAGAGAAGAGGAAGAGTGTTAGCATGGTTGTCTGTGTGCGTGCTGTGGCTGTAGCCATGACTAAAATGAGTTTTTATGAACATGAGTTTGTCTCTCTCTGATATGGGCCTAATAGCTCCAGAGTTAGTGGCTTAGCCCAGCTTCTCTCTACTTACCCGTCCTCTCATGTGCCAAGAGACTGATCTCTCTCTCACTCACTCACACAGCTCTCCTCACTGTTCACAAAAGGGCAAGGAGGGACCCATATATTAAAAAAGCAGAATGTCCAAACGTATGTTGACAAGTTTTTGTTGTAAATGGAATTCCAATGCGCTATTATCAGGGAACATTACATCTTCTGCATCCAGACTGCATGACCTACCCTCGTCATCTTCTATGGTCAGATGACTTGTTTTCAGGGTTTGTAGAGGACAGACATTGCTATATACTCTCCTATTCCCACACGTTGTGATGAACAAGTGAGTCACAGTACTTCCCTGTGTCTGTCTCTACTTCCTGTATGAAAAGGAACTGAAGGGTTTCACACAATTACAGCGTCCCAAACAGGAGACTTCTCCTCCTCCCACAGAGGGTTGGAAACCTATTTTAATCCGCTGCCAAGAGACCACATTAGGACCCGTTGCTGCAGCAACCATGAGAAAACAACCACCTCCCCCAGCCCCCTTGAGGTTGCAAAATTCCCAGTTGTAACTTTGGGAAAACACTGTAGTAATGCTGGTAACACTAGTAACACTGGCAATAGTGATAATACTGATAATACTGGTAATACTGATAATACTGATAATACTGGTAATACTGGTAATACTGATAATACTGGTAATACTGGTAATACTGGTAATACTGTAATACTGATAATACTGGTAATACTGGTAATACTGATAATACTGGTAATACTGGTAATACTGGTAATACTGTAATACTGGTAACACTGATAACACTGGTAACACTGGTAACACTGATAATACTGGTAATACTGGTAACACTGGTAACACTGGTAGCACTGGTAACACTGGTAATACTGGAAATACAGGTAAGACTGGTAACAGTAGTAATACTGGTAATACTGGTAACAATGGTAATACTGATAATACTGGTAATACTGATAATTCTGGTAACACTGGTAATACTGGTAACAATGGTAATACTGATAATACTGGTAATACTGGTAGCACTGGTAACACTGGTAATACTGATAACACTGGTAACACTGGAAATACTGATAACACTGGTAATACTGGTAGCACTGGTAACATTAGTAATACTGGTAACAATGGTAATACTGATAATTCTGGTAATACTGATAATATTGTAATACTGACAATACTAGTAATACTTTCATACTGGTAACACTGGTAACACAAGTAACACTGGTAACTGGTAACACTAGTAATACTGGTAATACTGGTAACAATGGTAATACTGGTAATACTGATAAAACTGTAATACTGATAATACTGTAACACTGGTAACACTAGTAATACTGATAATATGGTAAAATAAAATAATTTAACCTTTATTTAACTAGGCAAGTCAGTTAAGAACAAATTCTTATTTACAATAACAGCCTACCACGGCCAAACCTGGACGACACTGGGCCAATTGTGTGCCGCCCTATGCGACTCCCAATCACGGCCTGATGTGACACAGTATTACAGCCCAAACTGTAATACTGGCAACACTATGGGACTCCCAATCACGGCCTGATGTGACACAGTATTACAGCCCAAACTGTAATACTGGTAACTCTGGTAACTTTATATGTAGGTGTCTTTCTTCATGCTGAACAAATTTGCTTCAAAGACCCATAAAGTCTGTCAGGATAGATTTTCCTCCATCTTGGAAATTTTGGAAAACCTTTGAAAAACATTATCATGAACACCGAATTCAGTATGAAGGCCCATGGTACAAGCTAAGGGATTGGTTAAGAGATGTCTGAGTTGTTGATAAATCAGGAAATTTGATTTTACCTGTCCATTTAAATCCTTTGAAATCCACTTCACAACGGCCTATCAGCTTGAAATCTTTAGGGGTCATCAAAGACATTACGTTGATGAACCATTTTATGTTTGGCATTGATATTCTTAAAAATAAGGAAACTATTAATAATTAACTTTTTTATGTAACGATAATGCTTGAAATAATCATAAAAATCTTCTTCTCATGGACTAAAAGTCACATTCACTCCAAATTCACAATAGTCCCTAAAGAGTTTGAGGAAATGACACTGATGCATTCAAAGATGGCCACACTATACCAGTAGATGCATATTAACATATTAACAGTGCTACTTTTCTTATGGACCATAGGACCAAATGACACCAAATTTGGCATGTGAGCCATGGTACATGTCTTAAGCCAAAGTGGTCCTGTATGGCTCAGTTGGTAGAGCATGGTGCAGGTTCGATTCCCGGGACCACCCATATGTAATAAAAGCGTCTGCTAAATAGAATATATTATTATTTATTATAAAGTGCTGGAGTGCAGGGCCAAAACAACAACAAAAAATTGGCACTGTCCCAATACTTTTGGAGCTCACTGTGTATCTGCCTATCACGCCTACATTGACTCTCTTGCACACACTCACACTAACACCCACACACTCAAACTTAGATACACACACTTACCACCACGCCCACTCCCGCCCACCACTTATGCTGCTGTCATACTGGTGAGGTCACCAGGCAGGCCAAAACTCCATCCCACCAAAACAGGCTGAAATTTCAAACAACTTACACTAAAAGGTCATTATCAATTCATCAATTTTACAGTATTGTTGTAACCGCATAGTGTGGAAATATATATAAAACACAGGACAATCACATTTTTGACTTCACTGGGCCTTTAAGCATTCCACTGCACTTGTGCATGTGACAAATAAAAACTTTAAACTTGAAACTATAGACTCAATGAATTAGACTCTAATGAATTTGAGAATGATTAGTCGCTGCATTCAAAGTCAGCCACGCTACACCACTAGATGGCACCATATCACACCAGGGCTATAAGAAGTGAAGCGATGGACATGGGACCATGACATTTGGTATGTAAACCTAATGTATATGTCCTTACAAGCTGTGTGAATATAAAGTCACTGCAACCTTATATGGCTGCACCAGACCAGTTGGTGGCACTATAGATGTCATTGGTACCAATGGCACCATAGGATACTAGAGCAATAACTATTGATCAAGTGGACTTTTCCCATGCAACTTAATGTTAGATTTAAAATATGCAGATGAACAATGTGAAATATTGTGAAAATAATGCTGAATATATTTCATGAAACATAACGTAAACCATTAGTCAAATTGACCCCATAATTGGTATATAAATGCAATACATTAAGTAATGACTAAGAATAATGACCTGCGTTCAAAGATAACCAACCTACAGTACATCACTAGACTAAACTTAACTTACGTCATTCTAGTGGTATTGAAAGATAAACAGTAAAAGTAATGCTTTTACCGATTGCATATAAAGGAAGAAAGTTCCTACATGATGGAGTGCTTGCTTTGTTATCCAACTGATCTTCTCCTATGTCATCCTGTGAACCCCGTTCATTGCTGCTCGCAACTATATTTGTTAGGGATATTTTCCTTGAGTGAAATACAGTATTTCATAATGCATCACATTGACATTGTGTCTGAATGTTTTACCATGTGCCCTAGCTGGTGCATTTGAGTAATTAGAAAAAGTGAGTTTTTAATCTTTTTTAATGTTTTCTCTCTGATGAAGGGCTTAATCCCTGCCACATGTCCAAATGCTTAAATATCAGATCAATGACCAAGTCACATCCATTCAAGGCACATCATTTTTTGGTATTTCAAATTAAATTTAAAGCATCTGTCAGTAATAAGGCTTGATGAAAAAGTATGGCGTGTGTGTCTTTGTGTCAGTGTGTGTGTGTGTGTTTGTTTGTGTGTATTACTAAAAGTGTGTGTGTGTGTGTGTTAGTCTGTGTGTGTGTGTGTGTGTGTGTTAGTCTGTGTATGTGTGTGTGTGTGTGTGTGTGTTAGTCTGTGTGTGTGTGTGTGTGTGTGTGTTAGTCTGTGTATGTGTGTGTGTGTGTGTGTTAGTCTGTGTATGTGTGTGTATGTGTGTGTGTGTGTGTGTGTGTGTGTGTTTGTTTTAGTCCATGTATGTGTGTGTGTAATTAAAACAAGTGATTTTTTACACACAGATTATCCCTCTCTCCCAGCTGGTCCTACTGGATTTGACCACTCCAACTCGACCACAGAGGAAATCTCTTTGGGGATAAATCCAAATTGGCTCCCCTTGTGAATATTTTTTCCAAACCCAAAAAATGTTGGAGGGTTCATATATGAACTTGATTCCAACCTCAATATCTAAATACTGTACGTTTTGCATAACACTTTATCTCTGCTTTTATTAAAGTAAGTACGAGAAGGATCATGAAAGCAGTCCAGACCTAAACTAGTGATGGAAGCAGTCCAGACCTAAACTAGTGATGGAAGCAGTCCAGACCTAACCTAGTGATGGAAGCAGTCCAGACCTAACCTAGTGATGGAAGCAGTCCAGACCTAACCTAGTGATGGAAGCAGTCCAGACCTAACCTAGTGATGGAAGCAGTCCAGACCTAACCTAGTGATGGAAGCAGTCCAGAGCTAACCTAGTGATGGAAGCAGTCCAGACCTAACCTAGTGGTGGAAGCAGTCCAGACCTAACCTAGTGGTGGAAGCAGTCCAGACCTAACCTAGTGATGGAAGCAGTCCAGACCTAACCTAGTGATGGAAGCAGTCCAGACCTAAACTAGTGATGGAAGCAGTCCAGACCTAACCTAGTGATGGAAGCAGTCCAGACCTAACCTAGTGATGGAAGCAGTCCAGACCTAACCTAGTGATGGAGAAAGACCAGACCTAACCTAGTGATGGAGAAAGACCAGACCTAACCTAGTGATGGAGAAAGACCAGACCTAACCTAGTGATGGAGAAAGACCAGACCTAACCTAGTGATGGAGAAAGACCACCTTTTTTTTTGTCTTTCTTTTCTATATGTTTTCATCATTCTTTTTGGAATTAAACATTGTAGCTCGATTAAATTTTCTCACAGTAAGTGTTTTTGGACTCTGACGTTTGCTTATTCTACAGTAGTCACGCTTCACTTCACGCTCAACCTATTTCTCCTACAAGTATTTTCCACAAAGCATCCCAAACCAATGGACTTATAAGGGCAGTTAGTCTCTCAGCCACAGTATAAAAATGGAGGGTTGTGCACAGCTGTTGGGTTTTTTCATACACGTGGACGGGGAGCGGCTAGGGATTTAACTGTGACGCCTGGAAACCCCTGTCCACTATTGAGGTCATTGCGGCTAACTGGTTTTCACTGTGAAAACAGACAGATACAGTCATTGGTCTTGAAGACACAGTATATATGGGGACTAGGGTTCAAGTTATTCTCTCTGAACAAAATAACATACTGTATTTTGAATTTGATCATGAACGTTATTATGCATTGATTCACAAACTGTAGATCTGTCTAATAGAAAAGGCAAGAGTGAATTTTAAATAAATAATTTCTGATATATCCAGAAATGTTGTAATAATTGTAGGCTATAAAGTGTAATAAGTCAAATAAAATAAGATAGAAAACAAGTGTAACAAAATGAAAACTCCCAACTATGGAAAAATCTTTTATTATTGTTTGATATAGTGATTAACTACTTAAATGTAATACGGAAAACAAGGAAGTATCTTATCATCTTTCATTTAAAAATAATGAATACATTTGTATACACACCATTTGATTGCTCTGGCTATGATCCCTATATTTGTGGACTGTCATTGAGATAACCTTAAAATATAAATACATTATAAAAGTTAGATACATATGTTTGACATGTATGTCCCCATAACTCTTTACGCAGGTCAATATAACATATGTTTGGCATGTATGTCCCCATAAATCTTTACGCAGGTCAATATAACATATGTTTGACATGCATGTCCCCATAACTCTTTACGCAGGTCAATATAACATATGTTTGACATGCATGTCCCCATAACTCTTTACGCAGGTCAATATAACATATGTTTGACATGCATGTCCCCATAACTCTTTACGCAGGTCAATATAACATATGTTTGTAATGCATGTCCCCATAACTCTTTACGCAGGTCAATATAACATATGTTTGTAATGCATGTCCCCATAACTCTTTACGCAGGTCAATATAACATATGTTTGACATGCATGTCCCCATAACTCTTTACGCAGGTCAATATAACATATGTTTGACATGCATGTCCCCATAACTCTTTACGCAGGTCAATATAACATATGTTTGTAATGCATGTCCCCATAACTCTTTACGCAGGTCAATATAACATATGTTTGACATGCATGTCCCCATAACTCTTTACGCAGGTCAATATAACATATGTTTGACATGCATGTCCCCATAACTCTTTACGCAGGTCAATATAACATATGTTTGTAATGCATGTTTCTACTTCCACAAGTCAAATTAAATGGTTAAAGGGGACTGTGGTTAAAGTGTGCAGATGACAGCCAATCAATACCAGGCACATTATGCTGCAGTTAGTACTATACACAGCCCTTCACCATGGGGGTTTTGATATATCGATCATACAATAAACTCCATTTAGTGCATAATCTATACATATAAACTATACACTTCTGACCAAATAATGTGGTCTTTATCATATTCTAACTCATTGGTTAGAAAAGAACAACAATCCTGAAATATCCATTAATAAGAAAATATACTTAATATACTTTTTCATAAATATAATTTTAGCAAATCTAGCTGCCATTTTTGATAATAAAGTTTGAGTTCATCATCCTTTGCGAAGCATCTGCTTCAAAACGAGAACCAGATCTAAACTCCATATTTATCCCTATTAATCTGTAAATCAAAAAACTTCAAAATGTTATTCAGAGCTGATTGATTGTCATTTACACTTTACTGATTAACCATTATGACAGAATATATGAAATCACACATTTTATAATTATCTTATCTTTTTTAAACTTTCCTTTCTTTTACTTTGGGTACAGCTTATTTTATATTTGACTGGAATCCCCATCTTCAAAGTGGTGCCTGGATTTCTAAACATTATTCATGCATATATCATGTGATTGTTGATTGACAAAGAGGGTCTGATATAAATAATAAAAAAGCAATATTTGCATTTTACCATGAAATTCCTGGGTATTTTCTGCTATAAAAATGTTCATCTTGTACCGAGAGAGTTGTTTCCTGAAAACAATATCTCAAAGAAATGTCTCTTCAAATGTTTGTGAGGGGCTAAGTTCCCTATATGTTTGTGAGGGGCTAGGCTCCCTGAGTTCTAACACTAAGTCTCTCGGCCTTTCTAGCCGCTCCATCTGACCAAGGTCACTAGCCACCTCCGGCCGGGTCACGCTGTCATAAGATGGCGGTGAGGAAGACAGAGTCCCTTCCATGACCCCCATGACCTCTACCAGCTCCTCCTTCTTGGGCCCCTCAGGGCCGTAGTGTTCCTTTATCATGGCGGCGATGAGGCCCTCACTCTCCGGGGCCTTCTCTATGTCCACCACTATGTGCTCCTGCAGGTTCAGGTTGGTCTGAAGGTTCATCTGTCTGTACAGGAAGGAAGCCTGCTTGATCTGCCGTTTCACCAGGTGGCGTCTGTAACAGCGCTGGATGATGATGGCCGACACGTCTTCCTGCTTGCGGCGTAGAGTCGAAGTGATTGGTTCGTGGGAGATCTTGGACGGGTTGGCCATCATGAACTTCTCCTCCATCTGCTGCTTGAGGGCGTCCATCTCACCCGACTCGCCCAGCACACGCTTGGTGAAGGCGAACAGGATGTCCAGGCAGTGGATCTTGTCCCCGCTCACCATCGGCAGGTCCATGGAGATCAGCTTGATCTTGTTGGGTTTGGCGATGCGCAGCGGCTCCGACAGGTTGTCCGCGAAATTCGACAGCTTGGAGAACTCGATGAACTGGGTGGCCTCTGCGTCGAACTTCTCCCAAACCTCATAAAACATCTCAAAGTCGTCCTCGCTCAGCGGCTCGGTGCTCTCCTCGGTGGCCACACTGAAGTTCTCCAGGATGATGGCGATGTACATGTTGACCACGATGAGGAAAGAGATGATGATGTAGCTGACACAGAAGGCGATCGCCACAGATGGGTTGCCACAGTTGCCCCTAACGTTGGTGCCGGTGTTGACGACGTAGGCTTCACACTCCTCTGGGGAGTTAGACATGATGGGCTCCAGGACGTTGTCCCACCCGGCAGACGTGCTGATCTGGAACAGGCAGATCATACTATTCCCAAAGGTCTCAAAGTTGAACATGTCGTCTATCCCTTCCTTTTTCTTCACGTAGGCAAAGTTGGCCATTCCGAAGATAGCGTATATGAACATTACGAGGAAGAGCAGGAGGCCGATGTTGAACAACGCTGGCATGGACATCATTAAGGCAAACAGTAAAGTCCTTATTCCTTTGGCTCCACGTATTAGTCGAAGTACGCGTCCTATCCTTGCCAGTCTGATGACACGGAACAGAGTCGGAGAAACAAAGTACTTCTCAATGATGTCAGCCAGAACGATACCTGCAAGTGTTTAAATCAGAAATTAAGAAACATCACCAACAGCTAATTAAAGACATTTGATGACCTTTACATGAAATGTACATTTGGGAAATGTTATGCACGGTATAGATCACTTGTCAGAAATACATATAGGTTGTTTTGAAAGTTGTTTTGAAGGTTGTTTTGAAGGTTGTTTTCAGGGTTGTATTGTTCGACCCACCCACGATGGAGAGAATGATGACCACAAAGTCGAAGATGTTCCAACCCACAGTGAAGAAATAGCAGCGAAGCGCCACGATCTTCATGAGGCATTCGGTGGTGAAGATGACGATGAAAACCTGTATGGATAAGGAGACAGGACACCGTTATCTTCAGGAACATTCAGAAAGTATTCAGACCTCTTTCATTTTTCCACATTTTCTTAAGTTACAGCCTTATTCTAAAATAAACTTCCTAATCAATCTACACACAATACCCCATAATTAAAAAAACAAAGAAACTTAAATATTACATTTATATAACTATTCAGACTCTTTACTCAGTACTTTGTTGAAGCAGCTTTGGCAGCAATTACAGCCTTGAGTCTTCTTGGGTATGACGCTACAAGATTGGCACACCTGTATTTGGGGAGTTTCTCCCATTCTTCTCTGCACATCCTCTCAAGCTCTGTAAGGGAGCCTTGCTGCACAGCTATTTTCAGGTCTCTCCAGAGATGTTCGATCAGGTTTAAGTCCAGGCTCTGGCCACTCAAGGACATTCAGAGACTTCCCCCGAAGCCACTCCTGCGTTGTCTTGGCTGTGTGCTTAGGGTCGTTGTCCTGTTGGAAGGTGAACCTTTGCCCAAGTCTGAGGTCCTGAGTGCTCTGGAGCAGGTTTTCATCAAGTATCTCTCAGTACTTTGCTCCGTTCACCTTTCCCTAAATCCTGACTAGTCTCCCAGTCCCTGCCGCTGAAAAACATCCACCATGCTTCACCGTAGGGATGGTTCCAGGTTTCCTCCAGACTTGACGCTTGGCATTCAGGCCAAAGAGTTAAATGTTGGTTTCATCAGAACAGATAATCTTGTTTCTCATGGTCTGAGAGTCCTTTAGGTGCCTTTTGGCAAACTCCAAATGGGCTGTCTTATGCCTTTTACTGAGGAGTGGCTTCCGTCTGGCCACACTACAATAAAGGCCTGATTGGTAGAATGCTGCAGAGATGGTTGTCCTTCTGGAAGGTTCTCCCATCTCCACAGAGGAACTCTGGAGCTCTGTCAGAGTGACCATCGGGTTCTTGGTCACCTCCCTGACTAAGGTTCTTCCCCCTGATTGCTCAGTTTGGCCTTGTAGCCAGCTCTAAGAATAGTCTTGTGGTTCCAAACTTCTTCCATTTGTGTTCTTGGGGACCTTCAATGCTGCAAAAATGTTTTGTACCTTTCCCCAGATCTGTTCCTCGACACAATCCTGTCTCGGAGCTCTACGGACAATGCCTTCAACCTCATAGCTTGGTTTTTGCTCTGACATTTACTGTTAACTGTGGGACCTTATATAGACAGGTGTGTGCCTTTCCAAATCATGTCCAATCAATTGAATTTACCACAGGTGGACTCCAATCAAGTTGTAAAAACATCTCAAGGATGATCAATGGAAACAGGATGCACCTGAGCTCAATTTCGAGTCTCATAGTAAAGTGTCTGAATACTTATGTAAATAAGGTATTTCAGATTTTTATTTTAATACATTTGCAAACATTTCTAAAAACCTGTTTTTGCATTGTCATTATGGGGTATTGTGTGTAGATTGATGAAGAAAATATATAACTTAATCAATTTTAGAATAAGGCTGTAACAAGTCAAGGGGTCTGAATTCTTTCCGAATGCACTGTATTTACTAGGATAAAACAGTATATGTTGTACAGAGCATTATGGGTACTGTAGTACTAGTACATCATGCTAAAGAACAAAGATGGTGGATAAATTAAGATAGTTCACTCAGGCCATTTAAAAATGGGCTTTCTACTTAAGGGGGTGGCACTCCCATAGACTCCAATGCAATAGCAGCTGGGTCTGGTCTACATAGTATATTGACTTCCAATGAAACAGAAAAAATGAGGGAGTGGGATGTCTCACTTCCTCTTTTGTCTCTGATACAGAACATCTTGTTGATTATGGATACAGTAGTAAATCATACACAGAGCATTATGGGTACAGTAGTACTAGTACATCATACAACAGACCAGGTTGATCTTGTTGAGAATGGACTCCATGCGGGCGGACTGATCATCTGTCTCCACCATCATGGTCATCATGTTGACGATAATCAGCATCATAATCATGATGTCAAAGGCTTGCTTGGACACCAGGTCGAATAAGAAGCCTTGGAGGATATTCTGGAGAGCAGATAGATGATATGGACCCATTAACACCATGTAGCCTATCCATAAAGTTCCCATCGCTCGAATATCATACAGGTTCATTCTAAAATGTATTTATAAAACAATGTTTGAGTACATATTAGATCCACTGTCATGTTTGTCATAATTTGTCAAAGTTCATATTTACCGCAGGTCTTGGTATAGGCTTTTCTGGCTTTTTAGATCCTATTTTCTTCATAGCGTTATAGTACTTCCGCTGTTCGTCAGTCATGAAAATGTCTTGTCCACCTAAGTATAACAATGCATTCACCATTATTCTTCACTGTTAATGTTGCACATATACATACATCACAGGAGGTTGGTGGCACCTTAATTGGGGAGGACGGGCTCGTAGTAATGACTGGAGCGGAATTAGTGGAATGGTATCAAATACATGAAACACATGGTTTCCAGGTGTGTGAGGTCATTCCGTTTGCTCTGTTCCAGCCATTATTATGAGCTGTCCTCCCCTCAGCAGCCTCCACTGATGTCCATACAGACAGCTGTTAATGGTGTACATATCCATACAGACAGCTGTTAATGGTGTACATATCCATACAGACAGCTGTTAATGTGGTACATATCCATACAGACAGCTGTTAATGGTGTACATATCCATACAGACAGCTGTTAATGGTGTACATATCCATAAAGACAGCTGTTAATGTTGTACATATCCATACAGACAGCTGTCAATGTTGTACATATCCATACAGACAGCTGTTAATGTTGTACATATCCATACAGACAGCTGTTAATGTTGTACATATCCATACAGACAGCTGTTAATGGTGTACATATCCATACAGACAGCTGTTAATGGTGTACATATCCATACAGACAGCTGTTAATGTTGTACATATCCATACAGACAGCTGTTAATGTTGTACATATCCATACAGACAGCTGTTAATGTTGTACATATCCATACATACAGCTGTTAATGGTGTACATATCCATACAGACAGCTGTTAATGTTGTACATATCCATACAGACAGCTGTTAATGGTGTACATATCCATACAGACAGCTGTTAATACAACAGTGAGAAATGTTATGCCACATATACTTATCTTTCTTTTTTGCTGGTTGAAATTATCAATGATGACGCCGATGAAGAGGTTGAGAGTGAAGAAGGAGCCGAAGATGATGAAGATGACGAAGTAGAGATACATGTAGAGGTTGATCTCCCTGATGGGCTGCTCCTCCACCTATAAACACACACACTTTAGTTGATCCCATTTTCATCTTTATAAATAGAAATGTAGTCTACTCATTCTATTTGTCTAGATTTGTGGATAGATTGATACATACGCCACGTGAATCAACAGCTGCATGCATAACTTCCATCCATCCTTTAAACGTAGCCTTAAAGGAAATGAACATCATTGAATTATAGGGTAAACCTTTTTAAATAATAAACATTTTACTTCATTTATCGACAAAACAATAAGAACTATGGAATCTTTTCAACCTAAAGTTCCTAAAAACAAAACATGTAAACAGTAATTTTTGTATTATCATTTTAAAAGCCAGAGAAAAACGCACCACTTGCAGCAGTGAGAGGTATCCTAGTCCCACGTTGTCGAAGTTGACCTTGACTTTAGTCCAGTAAAACTGAGTATCGTTCATGGCCAGGCACTCTGACTTGTTGTTGACGACAGAGGCGTTGTGGATGAACCCCGTTCGGTTCACACATTTACCGAACTTCCCTGCGAACAGGTTGACACCCATGATGCTGAAGATGAGCCAGAAGATCAGGCAGACAAGCAGGACGTTCATGATGGATGGGATGGCTCCAATCAGAGCGTTCACCACTACCTGGTGGTCAAGACAACACAGAGATGGGTAGAGGTTGTCTATTATGGAGCACAAACATAGCATATCAATTATGTTTAATGATTAGGGACTAGAGTTTTCCCAGTGACCAAGGTAATACTCCACTGACTGTCTGTCACTTCAGTCATAGACAGTTATGATATAGGACCGCAAGTTTTTCCTGACCACGTGACCAGCTTAGGAAAAACTGGTACTTCACTGAGGACAATAATTTGTGGAATCTCACAGAATCATTTGACATTTTGCCACCTATGAGAGAGCAGACATAGTAGAACATCTCTAAGAAAGGGTCAAGTCAGTGTAACAGGAGAACGTCTCACCCGCATGCCCTCGAATCTGGACAGGGCCCTTAGAGGCCTCAGTGCTCGGAGGGTCCTCAGTGATTTTATGGCAGCAAAGTCAGAGTAGCCCAGAGAGTTAGCTACCAGGCTCACCAACGACACCTGGAGGGGACACACAGAGACATTCAATCAGCTCAGACTTAGATAACAGTACAAACTCCATCATCCAAAAATTCAAAGGAGACCTCAGCATCACTCTTGAACACCTTTTGGTAAAGATTGTGGGTTTTGCAATTTATGAGCAAGTATCAAAGTACAAAATGTAGGTTCCCCTGTCTGTAAGAGCCCACCTCACCCACAATTCCCCACCATTATCCACACTCAGATGCAGGACTATACACGCACACACACGCACAGATACACATCCACACACTCAAACCTACCACCTAAGTTGTATGATATAAAATATTTTCAGTTAAGTCACTGACAACCTTTCATCAAATAAAAAGATCAAATAAAACTACAGACCTAAATCATGAATCAAATAATTTCTGGAGAGAAAAACATTCAAGAAGAGTAACGAGAGAGTAAAACAGTGACACAGACATTTCAGAGCCAACATTTTAGAGACTGTAGCAGTGATTTACTTTGGGACATTCCACAGTTAGGAACACAATTAATTTAATTTAGAATAATTTAGAATTTTTTTGTTTTGTGGCATCTTTTTCATTAAATTTTTTTTTGACTTCCACTCTATTCTACATCCAAAATGGACAAAACAGAATGGTATTCCGCTGTTGAATGGCCCGAGGGTGATAACTATGATTAAAAATGGCATGATGGATGGTCCATGGATGAGAGGTATTACTGGTAGAATGACTGGAATGGAACAGGGACAAAACACATACAAGTATGCAATATGTACAATCAATGCACATGCATACATACTCAGCTATATATACATAAGAACTATGTATATATGTGAAATAGAGTGAGTTTTTATAAAGAAGTTTAACAAAATGTTCAATTCTCCTTTTTTTTATAAACTAATGGTATTGCCAAATTTGATTGATTGCCCAATTTGCATTCGTATGATCCAATTAAGTCCGTCATTGCAATTTAGGGCCATTACAGTCCCAATAATTTCTTTATAAAAGTATATTTTAATGGATTTCGTCCAATATATCTAAAGAAGATACTCATAAAATGAAATACGCTGATAAAGAACACGTCTTTGGCTCTATGAAAGTACACACAACAAAACAAACATCAAAAGGATAGAGAATTGAAATAGAAACCAGAAATCACAATTAGGTTTTTTTTAAATCATTGGATCTCCATCGTTTATAATTTCTGCAAACATCACAGTCTTAACCTAACCCACCCACACATCTAAAAAATAATATAATCCCCTCCAACTCTGATAGATAGATAGATAGATAGGTACTTTATTGATCCCCCGGGGGGGAAATTTCAGCCTGATACACGATCGACAGACATAGATAGATAGATAGATAGATAGATAGATAGATAGATAGATAGATAGATAGATAGATAGATAGATAGATAGATAGATAGATAGATAGATAGATAGATAGCAAAACTACTGAACAAAACATCAGACAGCTTAGCATTCATTGAAATTCTAACTGTACTATTCAAAATGGTCTAAACAAGTCTGTTGATAACCTATTAAGACGAAATGTGGAATACAATAGTCCAATATTACATTTGATCTTCTCTAGATAAACCTTAGAATACATGATAGTGCGTTTCTGTATGATATAAAAGCCAAGGTCCGTTGTGCATTTGAACACTATCAAGTGGATAAAAAAAAAAACATATTTGCCTTGAATACATTTTCAGCTGAAAAGACAATTTTTGTTTAGATTTGAAAAGAAGACGAGACGGTGGCTTTTGATATCGCAATGTGAAGCACTTACAAGTGAGGAAACATAGAAGCTTTATTGATGCAGCAGCATTTCAAACTGGATCCAATACTCACCTTCCACCTCACAACTACCACTTACCCTAACAGCTGCTATAGACACGTCTGTGCCGATCTGTGAACCAGCAGGCGAAATCAGAGGAAGCAAGGTAAGGTAAGGGAAGTATAACCCCTAGCCCCTATGGTACTGTTGGGTAAGGTAAGGGAGATATAGCCCCTAGCCCCTATGGTACTGTTGGGTAAGGTAAGGGAAATATAACCCCTAGCCACTATGGTACTGTTGGGTAAGGTAAGGGAGATATAACCCCTAGCCCCTATGGTACTGTTGGGTGAGGTAAGGGAGATATAACCACTATAATATTAAGGTAAGGAGATATAGACCCTAGAATATTAAGGTAAAGAGATCTAGGCCCTAGAATATTAAGGTAAGGAGATATAGACCCTAGAATATAAAGGTAAGGAGATATAGACCCTACAATAATAAGGTAAGGAGATAAAGACCCTAGAATATTAAGGAAAGGAGATATAGCCCCAAAAATATTAAGGTAAGGAGATATAGACCCTAGAAAATTAAGATAAGGAGATATAACCCCTATAATATTAAGGTAAGGAGAAACAGACCATATAATATTAAGGTAAGGAGATAAAGACCCTAGAATATTAAGGTAAGGAGATATAACCCCTAGAATATTAAGGTAAGGGAGATATAACCCCTAGAATATTAAAATTAGGAGATATAACCCCTAGAATATTAAGGTAAGGGAGATATAGACCCTATAATATTAAGGTAAGGAGATATAGACCCTAGAATATTAAGGTAAGGAGTTATAGACCCTAGAATATAAAGGTAAGGAGATATACACCCTAGAATATTAAGGTAAGGAGATATAACCACCAGAATATTAAGGTAAGGGAGATATAGACCCTATAATATTAAGGTAAGGAGATGTAGACCATATAATATTAAGGTAAGGAGATATAGACCGTAGAATATTAAGGTAAGGAGATATAGACCATAGAATATTAAGGTAAGGGAGATATAGACCCTATAATATTAAGGTAAGGAGTTATAGACCCTAGAATATTAAGGTAAGGGAGATATAGACCCTATAATATTAAGGTAAGGAGATATAGACCATATAATATTAAGGTAAGGAGATATAGACCATAGAATATTAAGGTAAGGAGATATAGACCATAGAATATTAAGGTAAGGGAGATATAGGCCCTATAATATTAAGGTAAGGAGATATAGACCCTAGAATATTAAGGGTAGGAGATATAACCCCTAGAATATTAAGGTAAGGGAGATATAGACCCTATAATATTAAGGTAAGGAGATATAGACAATATAATATTAAGGTAAGGAGATATAGACAGTAGAATATTAAGGTAAGGAGATATAGACGCTAGAATATTAAGGTAAGGAGATATAGACCCTAGAATATTAAGGTAAGGAGATCTAGGCCCTAGAATATTAAGGTAAGGAGATATAGACCCTAGAATATAAAGGTAAGGAGATATAGACCCTACAATAATAAGGTAAGGAGATAAAGACCCTAGAATATTAAGGAAAGGAGATATAGACCCAAAAATATTAAGGTAAGGAGATATAGACCCTAGAAAATTAAGATAAGGAGATATAACCCCTATAATATTAAGGTAAGGAGAAACAGACCATATAATATTAAGGTAAGGAGATAAAGACCCTAGAATATTAAGGTAAGGAGATATAGACCCTATAATATTAAGGTAAGGAGATATAGACCCTAGAATATTAAGGTAAGGAGTTATAGACCCTAGAATATAAAGGTAAGGAGATATACACCCTAGAATATTAAGGTAAGGAGATATAACCACCAGAATATTAAGGTAAGGGAGATATAGACCCTATAATATTAAGGTAAGGAGATATAGACCATATAATATTAAGGTAAGGAGATATAGACCGTAGAATATTAAGGTAAGGAGATATAGACCATAGAATATTAAGGTAAGGGAGATATAGGCCCTATAATATTAAGGTAAGGAGATATAGACCCTAGAATATTAAGGGTAGGAGATATAACCCCTAGAATATTAAGGTAAGGGAGATATAGACCCTATAATATTAAGGTAAGGAGATATAGACAATATAATATTAAGGTAAGGAGATATAGACAGTAGAATATTAAGGTAAGGAGATATAGACGCTAGAATATTAAGGTAAGGAGATATAGACCCTATAATATTAAGGTAAGGAGATCTAGGCCCTAGAATATTAAGGTAAGGAGATATAGACCCTAGAATATAAAGGTAAGGAGATATAGACCCTACAATAATAAGGTAAGGAGATATAGACCCTAGAATATTAAGGAAAGGAGATATAGACCCAAAAATATTAAGGTAAGGAGATATAGACCCTAGAAAATTAAGATAAGGAGATATAACCCCTATAATATTAAGGTAAGGAGAAACAGACCATATAATATTAAGGTAAGGAGATAAAGACCCTATAATATTAAGGTAAGGAGATATAGACCCTATAATATTAAGGTAAGGAGATATAGACCCTAGAATATTAAGGTAAGGAGTTATAGACCCTAGAATATAAAGGTAAGGAGATATACACCCTAGAATATTAAGGTAAGGAGATATAACCACCAGAATATTAAGGTAAGGGAGATATAGACCCTATAATATTAAGGTAAGGAGATGTAGACCATATAATATTAAGGTAAGGAGATATAGACCGTAGAATATTAAGGTAAGGAGATATAGACCATAGAATATTAAGGTAAGGGAGATATAGACCCTATAATATTAAGGTAAGGAGTTATAGACCCTAGAATATAAAGGTAAGGAGATATAGACCCTAGAATATTAAGGTAAGGAGTTATAGACCCTAGAATATAAAGGTAAGGAGATATAGACCCTAGAATATTAAGGTAAGGAGATATAACCACCAGAATATTAAGGTAAGGGAGATATAGACCCTATAATATTAAGGTAAGGAGATATAGACCATATAATATTAAGGTAAGGAGATATAGACCGTAGAATATTAAGGTAAGGAGATATAGACCATAGAATATTAAGGTAAGGGAGATATAGGCCCTATAATATTAAGGTAAGGAGATATAGACCCTAGAATATTAAGGGTAGGAGATATAACCCCTAGAATATTAAGGTAAGGGAGATATAGACCCTAGAATATTAAGGGTAGGAGATATAACCCCTAGAATATTAAGGTAAGGGAGATATAGACCCTATAATATTAAGGTAAGGAGATATAGACAATATAATATTAAGGTAAGGAGATATAGACAGTAGAATATTAAGGTAAGGAGATATAGACCCTAGAATATTAAGGTAAGGAGATATAGACCATATAATATTAAGGTAAGGAGATCTAGGCCCTAGAATATTAAGGTAAGGAGATATAGACCCTAGAATATTAAGGTAAGGAGATTTAGACCATATAATATTAAGGAAATGTAGCAACTAGAATATTAAGGTAAGGAGATATAGACCATATAATATTAAGGTAAGGAGATATAGACCCTAGAATATTAAGGTAAGGAGATTTAGACCATATAATATTAAGGAAATGTAGCAACTAGAATATTAAGGTAAGGAGATATAGACCATATAACATTAAGGAAAGGAGATATAGACACTCGAATATTAAGGTAAGGAGATATAGACCCTAGAATATTAAGGTAAGGGAGATATAACCCCTAGAATATTAAGGTAAGGGAGATATAACCCCTAAAATATTAAGGTAAGGCAGATATAGACCCTATAATATTAGAGTAAGGAGATATAGACCCTAGAATATTAAGGTAAGGGGCTATAGACCCTAGAATATAAAGGTAAGGAGATATAGAACGTAGAATATTAGGGTAAGGAGATATAGACCCTAGAATATTAAGGTAAGGAGATATAGACCCTAGGATATTAAGGAAAGGCGATATAGACCCTAGAATATTACGTTAAGGAGATATAGAGCCTAGAATATTAAGGTAAGGAGATATAGACCTTAGAATATTAAGGTAAGGAGATATAGACCCTAGAATATTAAGGTAAGGAGATATAGACCCTAGAATATTAAGGAAAGGAGATATAGACCTTAGAATATTAAGGTAAGGAGATATAGACCCTAGAATATTAAGGTAAGGGAGAAATAGACCATAGAATATTAAGGTAAGGATATATAGACTCTAGAATATTAAGGTAAGGAGATATAGACCATATAATATTAAGGTAAAGAAATGTAGCAACTAGAATATTAAGGTAAGGAGATATAGACCTTAGAATATTAAGGTAAGGAGATATAGACTCTAGAATATTAAGGTAAGGGAGAAATAGACCATAGAATATTAAGGTAAGGATATATAGACCCTAGAATATTAAGTTAAGAAGATAAAACCCCTATAATATTAAGGTAAGGAGATATAACCCCTAGAATATTAAGGTAAGGAGATATAGTCCCTAGAATATTAAGGAAAGGAGATATAGGCCCTAGAATATTAAGGTAAGGAGATTTAGACCCTAGAATATTAATGAAAGGAGATATATACCCTAGAGTATTAAGGGAAGGAGATATAGACCATAGAATATTAAGGTAAGGATATATAGACCCTAGAATATTAAGTTAAGGAGATAAAACCCCTATAATATTAAGGTAAGGAGATATAACCCCTAGAATATTAAGGTAAGGAGATATAGTCCCTAGAATATTAAGGAAAGGAGATAAAGACCCTAGAATATTAAGGTAAGGAAATGTAGCAACTAGAATATTAAGGTAAGGAGATATAACCCCTAGAATATAAAGGTAAGGATATATAGACCCTAGAATATTAATGTAAGGGAGATATAGACCATATAATATTAAGGTAAGGAAATGTAGCAACTAGAATATTAAGGTAAGGAGATAAAGATCCTATAATATTAAGGAAAGGAGATATAGACCCTAGAATATTAAGGTAAGGAGATATAACCCCTAGAATATAAAGGTAAGGATATATAGACCCTAGAATATTAAGGTAAGGAGATATAACCCCTAGAATATTAATGTAAGGGAGATATAGACCATATAATATTAAGGTAAGGAGATATAGACCTTAGAATATTAAGGTAAGGAGATATAGACCCTAGAATATTAAGGTAAGGAGATATAGACCCTAGAATATTAAGGTAAGGAGATATAGGCCATATAATATTAAGGTAAGGAGATATAGACCCTAGAATATTAAGGTAAGGAGATATAACCCCTAGAATATTAAAGTAAGGGAGATATAACCCCTAGAATATTAAGGTAAGGAGATATAACCCCTAGAATAATAAGGTAAGGGAGATATAGACCCTATAATATTAGGGTAAGGAGATATAGACCCTAGAATATAAAGGTAAGGAGATATAGACCGTAGAATATTAAGGTAAGGAGATATAACCCCTAGAATATTAAGGTAAGGGAGATATAGACCCTATAATATTAAGGTAAGGAGATATAGACCCTATAATATTAAGGTAAGGAGATATAGACCCTAGAATATTAAGGAAAGGAGATATAGACCCTAGAATATTAAGGTAAGGAGATATAGACCCTAGAATTTTAAGGTAAGGAGATATAGACCCTAGAATATTAAGGAAAGGAGATATATACCCTAGAATATTAAGGTAAGGAGATATAGACCCTAGAATATTAAGGAAAGGAGATATATACCCTAGAATATTAAGGTAAGGAGATATAGACCATATAATATTAAAGTATTGGCGCCGCTCTAAGTGGTCGCCTGTTGTTTTAGTATCTTTTTCGTGAGTGTTTCTTGAGTTTGTTTTAAACAGTTGAACTATAATAGTTCAGGATTATGGAGTACTACTGTTTTACGAAGGTTTTGGCTTTTTTATTTTTCTCAGCGCCGAACGTACATGCGAGTCCTCAATTATTTACAACCAAGCCCAGCTCCTGAATTTAGCACCCCAGGGAAAAGTTTGATATTCAGGATGAGTTGAAAAGGCAACGGTGTGGACGCAGGGTGGGATTGAAGTGTAAGGCAAAGCTGAGGAAGTACAAGCCGGCTATACCATCTATCATTATGGGCAACGTGAGATCACTGCAAAACAAGATGGACGAGCTTCAGGGTCTGGTTCGAGGACAAAGAGACTACAGGGAAGCGAGCCTATTGTGTTTTTCTGAGACAAGGCTGAATGTTAACATCCCCATAGAGAACATCACTATCGGCGGATTCCGGACCATCAGAGCGGACAGGGATAGCGTTTCTTCCAGTAAGAGTAAGGGAGGGGGGCTGGCTTTATTAGTTAACAACAGATGTTGTAATCCGAGCCATATTACTCTTATGGAACAGTTTTGTAGCCCGGACATTGAGCTGTTAGCCGTTAGCCTGAGACCCTACAATTTGCCGAGGGAAATAACGGCGGCCATTGCTGTTATTGTTTACATCCCGCCCTCCGCTGATGCAAACACAGTGTGTGACGTCATCCACTCTATTATCGCAAGGTTACAGACAGCGCATCCCAGTGCTTCTTTGCCATTTCGGGGGATTTTTACCATGCATCTCTCTCTTCAACGCTGTCCACGTTCAAACAGTTCGTGAAGTGCCCAACCAGGAATAATATTGTTATATGCTAATGTGAAGGATGCATACAACTCCACTGCACTCCCTCCCCTCTGTAGATCGGATCACAACCTTGTCCACCTCACCCCACTCTACAGACCTATGGTACAACAGCAGCCTGCGACCACTAGGACCATTAGGAGATGGTCTCCGGAGGTGAATGAGGCCCTACAGGACTGCTTTGAAACACCGGACTGGGATGTGCTCTGTGAGGCTCATGGGGAGGAAATCGATGGACTTACTGACTGCATAACGGACTATATACATTTTTGTGTAGACAACACTGTACCCACCAGGAAGGTACGCTGTTTTCCAAATAATAAACCCTGGGTCACAAGCGACCTGAAGGCCCTGCTGAATGAGAAGAAGAGGGCCTTCAAGGAGGGGGACAGGAACAAATTGAAATGTGTCCAGAGGGAGCTGAAGTTACGGATTGCTCTGTTGAGACAATCAGCGGCCCCTGCTCCCTCTGGACTGATCCTCAACACCCCCCTTCCCCCCACCTCCCCACCTGGGCTGGCTTTCACCACCAACCAAGTGAAAAGAGAGCTGGAGAGACTACATCAGTGGAAAGCGGCGGGCCCTGATGGCATCAGCCCAAGGGTGCTTAGGGTCTGGGCTGACCAACTGTGTGGAATACTCCAGCGACACTTCAACCTTAGCCTGAGCCTAGAAAGGGTCCCTGTGCTGTGGTAAACATCCTGCCTCGTCCCAGTGCCCAAGAAGGCACACCCCACCGTCCTGAATGACTACAGACCTGTAGCGTTAACATCCCACATCATGAAGACCCTGGAAAGGTTAGTCCTTGCTCAGCTCAGACCCCTGATGTGTACATCACTGGAACCTCTGCAGTTCGCATATCAGTGCAACATCAGGGTGGATGATGAAATCATCTACCTTCTGCAGAGGTCCTAATCTCACCTGGACAACGCAGGTTGCACTGTGAGGGTAATTTTTTTTTACTTCTCCAGTGCCTTCAACACCATTCAGCCCCTGCTACTGGGTGAGAAGATGAAGAAGATGAAAGTGGAAGCACCCTCAGTCTCCTGCGTCAGGGACTACCTGACCGGTAGGCCACACTTTGTGCGACTACATAGCTGTGTGTCAGAATGGGGAGTGAGCAACACAGGGGCCCCCCAGGGAACGGTCCTGTCCCCCTTCCTGTTCACACTCTACACCTCAGACTTCAGATATAACTCTGAAACATCCCACCTGCAGAAGTTCTCGGATGACTCTGCAATTGTAGGGTGCATCAGGGGTGGGCAAGAGGAGGAGTTCCTGGGAGTCCATATGGACAACAGGCTGGAATGGGCTGGTAACACCGGGGCTTTGTACAAAAAGGGCCAGAGCTGACTCTACTTTCTGAGGAGGCTCAGGTCCTTCAACGTGTGCAGTAAACTACTGCATACCTTCTACCAGTCTGTGGTGGACAGTGCCATCTTTCTTGCAGTGGTGTGCTGGGGCGCCAACATAAAAGCTGGTGATGCTTCCCGGGTAAATAAGCTGATCAGGAAGGCTAGCTCTGTTCTGGGGATTAGCCTTGACACTCTAGAGGAGGTGGCGGAGAGACGGATCCTGGCCAAACTGCTGGCCATCATGAACAACGTCACCCACCCTCTGCATGCCATGGTTATGACGTAGAGGAGCACCTTAAGTCACAGACTGATCCCACCACGGTGTGCCAGAGAGCGCTACAGGAGGTCCTTCCTTATTAGACTATTTAATGCCTCACTGGGGTGCCGTGCCGTCGGCAACATAGACCTGGAACTGTTGGGGTGCTAAGGGTCTGTGATGACCAACTGGGTTTAACAATTATGCATCCATCCGTGAGTAACTCTGGTCTGTAATCACTCATTCACTCAGGACGTATTTATTCATTCAGGTCTGTATATACATATTCATGTACAGTTGTTATATCATATCACGTGCAATATTGTAAGTAATTCTTGGACTTAACTTACGTAGTCATTCACTCAGGAATGCATATTAATATCCTGTCAGTTGTATCTTTTTTCATTGCTTTTAGTATATAGAATGTGCAATACGTGCATTAATCTGTAATTAAACCCTGCACACTAAGGACTGTATTTTAAGGGAGTTTCTATTATTACTCCAAATTATATCATACACACATATAGCTATTTAAGTATCTCTTCCTGTCATTTACCTGTACAGTTAATGTAATCATGCAAATATTCACTTACCTGTAAATTTAACTGTATATGTACCTGTACAGTTAATTTAACCATGCAAAATATTCACTTACCTGTTCATTTAATCAGTCTGTATATTAAGTAAACTATTATTACCCTCACTTATTTCATATGCACTTTTAGCTATTTAAGTATTTCTCTGCCATCAACCTGTATAGTATAGTTAACCATGCACCATCCACCAAAGTATAGTGTACATATTCAGCCATCCACCCATACTATGCAATGTCTTTTTATAGCTTTTTTGCACTCCAGACTTCTTGTATTTCTATACCTTTTCATACTGCCGCTCTATGTATCATAGACCCTAGAATATTAAGGTAAGGAGATATAACCCCTAGAATATTAGAATGTTAAGGTAAGGAGATATAGCCACTAGAATATTAAGGAAAGGAGATATAGACCCTAGAATATTAAGGAAATGAGATATAGACCCTAGAATATTAAGGAAAGGAGATATAGACCCTAGAATATTAAGGTAACTAGATATAGACCCTAGAATAGTAAGGTAACTAGATATAGACCCTAGAATATTAAGGTAACTAGATATAGACCCTAGAATATTAAGGAAAGGAGATATAACCCCTAGAATATTAGAATGTTAAGGTAAGGAGATATAGCCACTAGAATATTAAGGAAAGGAGATATAGACCCTAGAATATTAAGGAAATGAGATATAGACCCTAGAATATTAAGGAAAGGAGATATAGACCCTAGAATATTAAGGTAACTAGATATAGACCCTAGAATAGTAAGGTAACTAGATATAGACCCTAGAATATTAAGGTAACTAGATATAGACCCTAGAATATTAAGGTAAGGAGATATAGACCATATAATATTAAGGTAAGGAGATATAGACCCTAGAATATTAAGGTAAGGAGAGATAGACCCTATAATATTAAGGTAAGGAGATATAGACCCTATAATATTAAGGTAAGAGAGATATAGACCCTAGAATATTAAGGTAAGGAGATATAGCCACTAGAATATTAAGGTAAGGAGATATAGACCCTAGAATATTAAGGTAAGGAGATATAGACCATATAATATTAAGGTAAGGGGATATATACCCTAGAATATTATGGTAAGGAGATATAGACCCTAGAATATTAATGTAAGGAGATATAGACCATATAATATTAAGGTAAGGAGATATAGATCCTATAATATTAAGGTAAGGACATATAGACCCTATAATATTAAGGTAAGGAGATATAGCCACTAGAATATTTAGGCAAGGAGATATAACCCCTAGAATATTAAGGTAAGAAGATATAGACCCTAGAATATTAAGGCAAGGAGATATAACCCCTAGAATATTAAGGTAAGGAGATATAGCCACTAGAATATTAAGGTAAGGAGATATAGACCCTAGAATATTAAGGTAAGGAGATATAGACCATATAATATTAAGGTAAGGGGATATATACCCTAGAATATTATGGTAAGGAGATATAGACCCTAGAATATTAATGTAAGGAGATATAGACCATATAATATTAAGGTAAGGAGATATAGACCCTAGAATATTAAGGTAAGGACATATAGACCCTATAATATTAAGGTAAGGAGATATAGCCACTAGAATATTTAGGCAAGGAGATATAACCCCTAGAATATTAAGGTAAGAAGATATAGACCCTAGAATATTAAGGCAAGGAGATATAACCCCTAGAATATTAAGGTAAGGAGATATAGACCCTACAATATTAAGGTAAGGAAATATAGACCCTAGAATATTAGAATGTTAAGGTAAGGAGATATAGACCCTACAATATTAAGGTAAGGAAATATAGACCCTAGAATATTAGAATGTTAAGGTAAAGAGACATAGCCACTAGAATATTAAGGTAAGCTATGTAGAGATAAAGAAATGTGTACTTGCAGATAAACAGTAGTGGCCAGTAAACTCACTTCCATAGGTAGGTACCATGCAGTATAAATTAATTACCTGCATTTAAGAGGTACCAATGTGCAGTTAATCAGTGACCACAGGTACTACACAACGTAACATATCTGGTGGCAGCCTGCTTATAAGCAGTGTTTATCTGCAAGGTCAGCAAGTCGACGTTAACGAACCATACTCACTGTAAAGCAAGTTGAAAGAGTACAACTCGGGTCGGGGCGATAGTGTGAAAAAGGAATGTTTGTACATAACATACAGCAGCTCTCACCACCAGTCTGGAAACCATGCGTTAGCTACCTGCATATACCTTTTTTCTCACTGTGAACATAAACTGGGCACAACGTATGAAGCTTAACACTTACATCGACGATGAGGAAGTCCAGCCAACACCAGGCGTTGGTGAAGTACTTCTTGAAGCCGTAGGCAATCCATTTGAGGAACATCTCTAGGACGAAGATGTAAGAGAAGACCTTATCGGCATACTCCAATATAACCTTCACCACTTTCCTTTTCTCTATGTAGATGTCCTCAAATGCCTAGAACAGCGGAAGAGGGACAACAGAGAAACCACAGATTATAACCCATCAGGCCAATATAATATATATATATATATAAAACCAATAAAACCAATAAAAAGTTTAGGAATGAGTTGTTTAGTGCAATTGTTTAAAAAAGTTCAATAAAGATTACATTATAGAAATATATAGAAAGGTCAAATCTAAATAAAGACATTGCATGGTTTATGTATTTTTTTATATACTTGCTTTTGAAGAAACTTAAATTAGCATTGATGGAGCAATAGCTTGTGAATGTGTCCCTATGAGCTGACTCTTAAAGAGGTCAGAGGTGAAGGTTGAGAGGTCAGGTAAGACTGGGTTAAGAGGTGGTAGTCTCACCAGAGCACCACTGCTCAGCAGGATCATGAAGATGATAAAAGTCTCGAACCAGCTGTGTTCAACGATCTGGTAACAGGTCTTCCTAAGTCTCCACCAGGCCTGACCCAGGCCCCGAGTCGTGTTGATCTCACAGCACTTACAGTGGCGAACACAGACTGAGACACAGAGACAAACACACTTTAATAAATCACTAAAAGTGGCTCACGCAGACAAAGACACAGAGACAAACAGAAGATGGCGCTGAAGAGATAGATAGATGTCGTCTTACGGGCTCCTGACCAATTCTGTTATTTTGTGTGTTTTGTTTTTACACTGATCTCAACTTTATTTGTACAGTAAAACAGCTTCTGGACATCAGAACAGCATCAGAACAGCATCAGAACAGCATCAGAACAGCATCAGAACAGCATCAGAACAGCATCAGAACAGCGATCTCGATTTGGATGAAGATTTTTACTACCTTTACTTTTACTTTACAACAATGTACTGCTCATCCCGGACCAGGCCCTAATCCCCAGGACTTTTACTTTACAACGCGTCGACAGCTGTGGAAGTACTGCTCATCCCGGACCAGGCCCTAATCCCCAGGACTTTTACTTTACAACGCGTCGACAGCTGTGGAAGTACTGCTCATCCCGGACCAGGCCCTAATCCCCAGGACTTTTACTTTACAACGCGTCGACAGCTGTGGAAGTACTGCTCATCCCGGACCAGGCCCTAATCCCCAGGACTTTTACTTTACAACGCGTCGACAGCTGTGGAAGTACTGCTCATCCCGGACCAGGCCCTAATCCCCAGGACTTTTACTTTACAACGCGTCGACAGCTGTGGAAGTACTGCTCATCCCGGACCAGGCCCTAATCCCCAGGACTTTTACTTTACAACGCGTCGACAGCTGTGGAAGTACTGCTCATCCCGGACCAGGCCCTAATCCCCAGGACTTTTACTTTACAACGCGTCGACAGCTGTGGAAGTACTGCTCATCCCGGACCAGGCCCTAATCCCCAGGACTTTTACTTTACAACGCGTCGACAGCTGTGGAAGTACTGCTCATCCCGGACCAGGCCCTAATCCCCAGGACTTTTACTTTACAACGCGTCGACAGCTGTGGAAGTACTGCTCATCCCGGACCAGGCCCTAATCCCCAGGACTTTTACTTTACAACGCGTCGACAGCTGTGGAAGTACTGCTCATCAAGGACCAGGCCCTAATCCCCAGGACTTTTACTTTACAACGCGTCGACAGCTGTGGAAGTACTGCTCATCCCGGACCAGGCCCTAATCCCCAGGACTTTTACTTTACAACGCGTCGACAGCTGTGGAAGTACTGCTCATCCCGGACCAGGCCCTAATCCCCAGGACTTTTACTTTACAACGCGTCGACAGCTGTGGAAGTACTGCTCATCCCGGACCAGGCCGTAGTCCCCAGGACTCGAGAGGAAGAGATGGCGCAACAGAGGCATACAAGTGGGTTCCCTGATGAGACTATGTCGACAAGGAAATAAACCGCCTCTACCTCTACCGTTCTATTGGCGAACGTACAATTACTAGAGAACAAACTGTACGAGCTCCATTCGAGACTATCCTATCAACGGGACCTGAAGAACTGTAATATGTTACTCGGAGTCGTGGCTGAACAAGGAAATGGATAATATACAGTTGAAGTCGGAAGTTTACAGCTAAATACATTTAAACTCAGTTTTTCACAATTCCTGACATTTAATCCTAGTAAAGATTCCCTGTTTTATGTCAGTTAGGATCACCACTTTATTTTTAGAATGTGAAATGTCAGAATAATAGTAGAGAATGATTTATTTCAGCTTTTATTTCTTTCATCACATTCCCAGTGGGTCAGAAGTTTACATACACTCAATTAGTATTTGGTAGCATTGCCTTTAAATTGTTTAACTTGGGTCAAATGTTTAGGATAGCCTTCCACAAGCTTCCCACAATAAGTTGGGTGAATGTTGGCCCATTCCTCCTGACAGAACTGGTGTAACTGAGTCAGGTTTGTAGGCCTCCTTGCTAACACACGCTTTTTCAGTTCTGCCCACAAATTTTCTATAGGATTGAGATCAGGGCTTTGTGATGGCAACTCCAAAATCTTGACTTTGTTGTCCTTAAGCCATTTTGCCACAACTTTGGAAGTATGCTTGGGGTCACTGTCCATTCGGAAGACCCATTTGCGACCAAGCTTTAACTTCCTGACTGATGTCTTGAGATGTTGCTTCAATATATCCACATAATTTTCCTTCCTCATGATGCCATCTATTTTGTGAAGTGCACCTGTCCCTCCTGCAGCAAAGCACTCCCACAACATGATGCTGCCACCCCCGTGCTTCACGGTTGGGATGGTGTTCTTCGGCTTGCAATCCTCACCCTTTTTCCTCCAAACATAACAATGGTCATTATGGCCAAACATTTCTACTTTTCTTTCATCAGACCAGAGGACATTTCTCCAAAAGGTACGATCTTTGTCCCCATGTGCAGTTGCAAACCGTAGTCTGGCTTTTTTATGGTGGTTTTGGAGCAGTGGCTTCTTCCTTGCTGAGCGGCCTTTCAGGTTATGTCGATATAGGACTTGTTTTACTGTGGATATAGATAATTTTGTACCTGTTTCCTCCAGCATCTTCACAAGGTCTGTTGCTGTTGTTCTGGGATTGATTTGCACTTTCGCACCAAAGTCTGTTCATCTCTAGGAGACAGAATGTGTCTCCTTCCTGAGCGGTATGACGGCTGCGTGGTCCCATAGTGTTTATACTTGCGTACTGTTGTTTGTACAGATGAACGTAGTACCTTCAGGCATTTGGAAATTGTTCCCAAGGATGAACCAGACTTGTGGAGGTCTACAATTTTTCTTCTGAGGTCTTGGCTGATTTCTTTTGATTTTCCCATGACGTCGAGCAAAGAGGCACTGATTTGAAGTTAGGCATTGAAATACATCCACAGGTACACCTCCAATTGACTCAAATTAATTAATTTCTGGAATTTTCACAGTCAACTTAGTGTATGTAAACTTCTGACCCACTGGAATTGTGATATAGTGAATTATAAGTGAAATAATCTGTCTGTAAACAATTATTGGAAGAATTACTTGTGTCATGCACAAAGTAGATGTCCTAACCGACTTGCCAAAACTATAGTTTGTTAACATGAAATCTGTGGAGTGGTTGAAAAATTAGTTTTAATGACTTCAACCTAAGTGTATGTAAACTTCCGACTTCAACTGTACATCTAGCATTAATCTTACCCGAACACCAGCTTTGGGTAAGATTAAGGGGGAGGCGTGTGTCGCCTTGTTAACAACAGCTGGTGTCCGATGTCTAATGTTAAGGTCTCAAGGTTTTGCTCGTCTGAGTTAGAATACCTAATGATAAACTGCAGACCATACTATTTACCAAGAGAGTTTTCATCTATAGTTTCGTAGCTGTCTATTTACCACTACAAACCGATGCTGGAACTCAACGAGCTGTATAGGGACGTTAAGCAAACAAAAAAATATTCATCCTGAGGTTGGCTCCTAGTGGTCAGTGATTTTAAGGCAGGGAAACTGAAATCTGTCTTACCTTATTTTTACCAGCATGACCTTTACTCCACACACAGAAACGCATGCAAAGCTCTCCCTCACCCTCCATTTGGCAAATCTGACCATAACTCTATCCTCCTGATTCCTGCTTACAAGCAATTCAAATTCAATCAAGAAGTACCAGTCACGCACTCAAAACGGAAGTGGTCCGCACAGACTAGAATATGCTCTGGCATTCATTCGATAATATTGAGGAGTTTACCACATCAGTCATCGGCTTCATTAATAAGTGCATCGACGATGTTGTCCCCACAGTGAACGTACATACATGTCCCAACCAGAATTAAGATCAAATCCTACTCCGCCCGCTCTGACGCTCATCGGATGTGACAGGGCTTGCAAACTATCACAGATTACAAAGGGAAACCCATCAACGAGCTGTCCAGTGATGATAACCTACCAGACAAGCTACATTTCTTCTATGCTGATTTCAAGGAAAGCAACACTGAACCATGCATGAGAGCACCAGCTATTCCAGACAACTGTGTGATCTTGCTCTCAGTAGCCGATGTGAGTAAGACCTTTAAACAGGTTAACATTCACAAGGCCGCGGGGCCAGATGGATTACCAGGAATCGTACTCAGAGCATGCACTGACCAGCTGGCAAGTGTCTTCACTGACATTTTCAACCTCTTCCTGACCCAGTCTGTAATACCTACATGTTTGAAGCCGACCACCATAGTCCCTGCACCCAAGAATGCCAAGCTGACCCTCAACATGGGGGACCATCAGCGATGCCTGCTTAGTCTCCTCCTGTACTCCCTGTTCACCTACGACTGCGCATAACTTTAGGCTTGCCATAACAAAGGGGTTGAATATTTATTGATGCAAGACATTTCAGCTTTTCATTTTTTATGAATTTGTACAAATTTCGTAAAAAATAATTCCACTTTGACATTATGGGATATTGTGTGTAGGACAGTGACAAAATCAAATTTTAATCTATTTTAAATTCAGGCTGTAAGACAACAAAATGTGGAAAAAGTAAAGGGGTGTGAATACTTTCTGAAGGCTCTGTATGTACAGTACATATCTACCTCAAATACCTCGTACTGGTACGCTGTGTATATAGCCAAGCGTATTTATATTTAAGTCATTTCGCAGACGCTCTTATCCAGATTGACTACTTATTAGGGTTAAGTGCGTTGCTCAAGGGCACATCGACAGATTTGTCACCTAAAGGATTCGAACCAACAACCTTTGGGTTACTGGCATAACGCTCTTAACCACTAGGCTACCTTATTTCTCGTGTTATTGCTTTTCTTTTGATATCTTTAATAAATCACACACACACACACACACACACACACACACACACACACACACACACACACACACACACACACACACACACACACACACACACACACACACACACACACACACACACACACACACACACACACACAATGCTAATAGATAGATAGATAGATAGATAGATAGATAGATAGATAGATAGATAGATAGATAGATAGATAGATAGATAGATAGATAGGTACTTTATTGATCCCCCGGGGGGGAAATTTCATTGTCAAGCAACAATCATGATGATCTTGCATATGGTAGCTACGTACATTCAGGGAAGCATTCATCTGGCTCCATGACATCGTCAGCCGTCTCAGAGAAGTCATCCTCTTCCTCCCCTGGCTTCCGCAAGTCCACCGTGCTGCCTTCTGATAGGCTCACTTTTTCCTGCAACACAGGAACAAGGAAGTCACACCATATTCATTCCTGTTTGTACATCCCCATAGAAAGTGCTTCCATATCCATCAGACCCCAGTTACTTCTCTGCACACTAAGAAACGTAAACCCACCCAGTCACTCAACTGCATTAGATGACTGATGACTAAACGTATGTCAGCCCATTCACAACTGCATTAGATGACTGTTTATAAAACAGTACTCACTAAACGTATGTCAGCCCATTCACAACTGCATTAGATGACTGTTTATAAAACAGTACTCACTAAACGTATGTCAGCCCATTCACAACTGCATTACATGACTGTTTATAAAACAGTACTCACTAAACGTATGTCAGCCCATTCACAACTGCATTAGATGACTGTTTATAAAACAGTACTCATTAAACGTATGTCAGCCCATTCACAACTGCATTAGATGACTGTTTATAAAACAGTACTCATTAAACGTATGTCAGCCCATTCACAACTGCATTAGATGACTGTTTATAAAACAGTACTCACTAAACGTATGTCAGCCCATTCACAACTGCATTAGATGACTGTTTATAAAACAGTACTCACTAAACGTATGTCAGCCCATTCACAACTGCATTAGATGACTGTTTATAAAACAGTACTCACTAAACGTATGTCAGCCCATTCACAACTGCATTAGATGACTGTTTATAAAACAGTACTCACTAAACGTATGTCAGCCCATTCACAACTGCATTAGATGACTGTTTATAAAACAGTACTCATTAAACGTATGTCAGCCCATTCACAACTGCATTAGATGACTGTTTATAAAACAGTACTCATTAAACGTATGTCAGCCCATTCACAACTGCATTAGATGACTGTTTATAAAACAGTACTCATTAAACGTATGTCAGCCCATTCACAACTGCATTAGATGACTGTTTATAAAACAGTACTCATTAAACGTATGTCAGCCCATTCACAACTGCATTAGATGACTGTTTATAAAACAGTACTCATTAAACGTATTAATAACATAAATCTGTGACATATGTGACAAGTCAAAAGTTTGGACACACCTACCCATTCAAGGTTTTTTTTACTATTTTCTACATTGTAGAATAATAGTGAAGGCATCAAAACTATTAAATAACACATGTGGAATCATGTAGTAACCAAACAAGTGTTAAACAAATCAAAATATATTTAATATTTTAGATTCTTCAAAGTAGCCACCTTTTGCCTTAATGACAGCGTTTAACTGAAAGGTTGCTGGTTTGAATACCCAAACAGACAAGTGAAAAACCTGTCGATGTGTCCTTGAGCAAGGCACTTAACCCTAATTTGCTCCAGGGGTGCTGTACTACTATGGCTGACCCTGTAGGTAGGCAGTCATTGTAAATAAGAATTTGTTCCTAACTGACTTGCCTAGTTAAACAACGGTAAAATAATTTGGCCTTGATTGAGTTTGCTTGGCTTAATAGACAAATATTATAGTCCCAAAATGTCCCCACCTATCTGTCACTCAAACAAAAACTGAAAGTATTTGAAAGTAAGGGTTCAGGGTGTGCTGTAATCTAATGTTACAATAAGGGTTCAGGGTTCAGTCTGTGCTGTAATCTAATGTTACAGTAAGGGTTCAGGGTTCAGTCTGTGCTGTAATCCAATGTTACAATAAGGGTTCAGGGTTCAGTCTGTGCTGTAATCTAATGCTACAGTAAGGGTTCAGGGTTCAGTCTGTGCTGTAATCTAATGTTACAATAAGGGTTCAGGGTTCAGTCTGTGCTGTAATCTAATGTTACAGTAAGGGTTCAGGGTTCAGTCTGTGCTGTAATCTAATGTTACAATAAGGGTTCAGGGTTCAGTCTGTGCTGTAATCTAATGTTACAGTAAGGGTTCAGGGTTCAGTCTGTGCTGTAATCTAATGCTACAGTAAGGGTTCAGGGTTCAGTCTGTGCTGTAATCTAATGTTACAGTAAGGGTTCAGGGTTCAGTCTGTGCTGTAATCTAATGTTACAGTAAGGGTTCAGGGTTCAGTATGTGCTGTAATCTAATGTTACAGTAAGGGTTCAGGGTTCAGTCTGTGCTGTAATCTAATGTTACAGTAAGGGTTCAGGGTTCAGTCTGTGCTGTAATCTAATGTTACAGTAAGGGTTCAGGGTTCAGTCTGTGCTGTAATCTAATGCTACAGTAAGGGTTCAGGGTTCAGTCTGTGCTGTAATCTAATGTTACAGTAAGGGTTCAGGGTTCAGTCTGTGCTGTAATCTAATGTTACAGTAAGGGTTCAGGGTTCAGTATGTGCTGTAATCTAATGTTACAGTAAGGGTTCAGGGTTCAGTCTGTGCTGTAATCTAATGTTACAGTAAGGGTTCAGGGTTCAGTCTGTGCTGTAATCTAATGTTACAGTAAGGGTTCAGGGTTCAGTCTGTGCTGTAATCTAATGCTACAGTAAGGGTTCAGGGTTCAGTCTGTGCTGTAATCTAATGTTACAGTAAGGGTTCAGGGTTCAGTCTGTGCTGTAATCTAATGTTACAGTAAGGGTTCAGGGTTCAGGTTGTGTCGTGACCTCTGCCTTCCATCACCAGGAAGTCTTAGTCCAGGTCTGATGAGATTTCACTGTGTAGTAATGGAAACATATTTCACACGCTTTACTGGGATTATTGGGACAGAGGTGCTGCTGCAATCCAATAAAACTAAATCGTAATCCAGCATTAAATAATGTGTGTGTGTGTGTGCGCACGCATCGGTGTGTGTGTGTGTGTGTGTGTGTGTGTGGGACCTGGAGACAGGATTACTGTCGGTATCATTCTTAGGGCTGAAAGATGAACAGAGGGGATGTACCCTGGCAGCATTCAGATAGAATCAGTGTTACAGACAACAGTAAAGCATCAGAGATGATCACTTCACCAACATCAGTGCACACACACACACACACACACACACACACACACACACACACACACACACACACACACACACACACACACACACACACACACACACACACACACACACACACACACACACACATAAATAAATAAGTAAACCACAAATCATCTTCATTCATTATTTTGTAATAAATAATCAAACACTTTGTTGCTAACTACAGGCTCGCTGCTTAAATCCAAACTGCTGGTAATTTTTTGGTGTGTTTTAAAGTCCTTCACATGTGAAGCACATCCTTTTTTACTGCAGATTGCACTGCTGATGCCAGCTAAGCTGCTAGATGGCTGTAGAAAGCTTTTTTTTCAAATTTCCATTTTGCCCAGAGCCTAATTCTGGAGTGGAGCGGGCACGGAGCAGGACACGCCAGGGAAAGAGAGCATGAGGAGGAGGTCAGACTGCTGCTCGGCCGCCCGGCACCATCCCTGCCCATGAACAGTTCCCCCAGCCCCACCCTGCCCTGCCGTGTCCACCCCGCTCTGCTCTGTCCACTCAGCCTATTTAATCTGCAGGGCCTGGGCAGCTCTACCATTACAGTTCTATAGCACTACAGTTTAGCATCTACCCACTGCAGACTGATTCTGCCTGCCAGGATATAAACCCTGCATCAGACATAGAGGAAGAGAGGGATGAGGAGGGAGGAGAGACAGAGAGAGAGAAAGGAAGAGAGAGAGAGAGAGAGAGAGAGAGAGAGAGAGAGAGAGAGAGGGAGAGGGAGAGGGAGAGGGAGAGAGAGAGAGAGAGAGAGAGAGAGGGAGAGAGAGAGAGAGAGGGAGAGAGAGAGAGGGAGAGAGAGAGAGATGACACAATACAATAGTTATCATTCACTTCTATTGGCGACAAAATAATCTGAAACACAACCAAAACTAACTACAAATGAATCCAACAAGTTTGTAGAGTCACACACTAGATGGAAGCGTTGCATGCTTGGAATATGGGACCAAATACTGTCAATGAATGTTGATCGCTACATTTAAAAACTTTCTCTAAGCAATTTGTATCAGTATAAAATAATATAAATTCCCCATAGCTCAGTATTTGAATTCTTTATTTTACACAACAAAATGTACACTTTCTGTGCTTTTGGATGCACAAAAAAAAACACCTCTTTAGCAGACTACAAAGCTAGTTACTAGAATAAAAATCACCTCTTTAGCAGACTACAAAGCTAGTTACTAGAATAAAAATCACCTCTTTAGCAGACTACAAAGCTAGTTACTTTAGAACAAAAAACATCTCTTTAGCGACTACAAAGCTAGTTACTAGAATAAAAAACACCTCTTTAGCAGACTACAAAGCTAGTTACTAGAATAAAAAACATCTCTTTAGCAGACTACAAAGCTAGTTACTTTAGAATAAAAAACACCTCTTTAGCAGACTACAAAGCTAGTTACTTTAGAATAAAAAACACCTCTTTAGCAGACTACAAAGCTAGTTACTTTAGAATAAAAAACACCTCTTTAGCAGACTACAAAGCTAGTTACTTTAGAACAAAAAACATCTCTTTAGCGACTACAAAGCTAGTTACTAGAATAAAAAACACCTCTTTAGCAGACTACAAAGCTAGTTACTAGAATAAAAAACATCTCTTTAGCAGACTACAAAGCTAGTTACTTTAGAATAAAAAACACCTCTTTAGCAGACTACAAAGCTAGTTACTTTAGAATAAAAAACACCTCTTTAGCAGACTACAAAGCTAGTTACTAGAATAAAAAACACCTCTTTAGCAGACTACAAAGCTAGTTACTAGAATAAAAAACATCTCTTTAGCAGACTACAAAGCTAGTTACTTTAGAATAAAAAACACCTCTTTAGCAGACTACAAAGCTAGTTACTTTAGAATAAAAAACACCCCTTTAGCAGACTACAAAGCTAGTTACTTTAGAATAAAAAACACCTCTTTAGCAGACTACAAAGCTAGTTACTTTAGAATAAAAAACACCTCTTTAGCAGACTACAAAGCTAGTTACTAGAATAAAAAACACCTCTTTAGCAGACTACAAAGCTAGTTACTTTAGAATAAAAAACACCTCTTTAGCAGACTACAAAGCTAGTTACTTTAGAATAAAAAACACCTCTTTAGCAGACTACAAAGCTAGTTACTTTAGAATAAAAAACACCTCTTTAGCAGACTACAAAGCTAGTTACTTTAGAATAAAAAACACCTCTTTAGCAGACTACAAAGCTAGTTACTAGAATAAAAAACACCTCTTTAGCAGACTACAAAGCTAGTTACTAGAATAAAAAACACCTCTTTAGCAGATTACAAAGCTAGTTACTAGAATAAAAAACACGTGCCTCTTTTTTCAGTGTGATCTGTAATTTGTGCGATAAGCCTTACCGCTTTGTTCTCCTCGTCCTCTGAAGACTCCGTCTCCTCCTCCACTTCTCCTTCCTCAGGGAACTCCACGTCCGACTCCCCAGGAGCGATGGGCACGCTGATGGTCAGGTTTGGGTTGGTCATGTAGCTGTCGTCATCCGGGACCTTCTCCCCGTAGCGTCCGATCACAGCCACCACCCCGACCCCCACCCCACCGTTACTCTCCACGTGATTAGCTACGGGCGTCAGCTTCACAGAAATCTGAACATCTTTGGTCATGAGGCGTCTCTTCTTCAGGTTTCCATTGAATAGGTCGGAGACGTTCCTCATCAGCCAGGCGAACCCTGTGTGGATGCGGGCAACGGCGATCTGGATGTTGTTCATCTCTCCGTCCTCGTCGGGAGCTGACAGGTTGTCTGAGCTGAATGAGCTGAGCAGCAGGGCCAAGAACAGGTTCAGCACCTGGGATGGAAGTGGAGAGGGAGACCGGTATTGAGACAGTTGCACATCCTGCAATATACTATGAATACTAGGACAATTACGTATACACTGCAAATGTGTACTTTGACACATTGGTTGCCATATATTGGTTGTCAAAAGCCACACAAAAAGGGACAAATTGGTGTATTTCGATCCATGTTAAAATTATATGTAAGCAGATCAGAGGTAGGGGACTCAATACAGACAAGATATAATATATTCTTTAAGACCCTTGACAAGACCCCAGACAATGGTTTTGTCAACAGAATCAAATCCTAGGCGCCCTACAGAGGATTAACCCTGCCCCGGTTCAAACGCATCAATTTTGTTGCCACATGTTGCTATGGATCCAAGCAGCATCCCATCTGATCTCCAGTAATCTATCTGCCTGCTCGGAGAGCACTAGAGCTGCTTGTCATCTAGGCTTCAGATACCTCTGCTTTGTGTGTGGGACATAACCAGTTGGTGTGGGATTATCTGCTATGAGGGAGTCTACTGCTCATTGAGATGGGGATGGAGGCAGCATGAACATGATCTGAGTAGATTGCTCTTTGACCTCCTAGCACCTAAGCAATCTGTTGCTTGTGAACCCTATAGATCTGCCGGGATCCACAGCTTTCAAATGATGAATGTGTTTAGAGAGAGGGAGTGTTTCTGTCAATCTGTTTCTGTCATTTACTGCCCAGAGGAGAGCTGGAAGAATCTGGTGGTCAAGCTCGTCATAGAGTGGGGAGAAGTATTTGATACACTGCCGATTTTGCAGGTTTTCCTACTTACAAAGCATGTAGAGGTCTGTAATTTTTATCATTGGTACACTTCAACTGTGAGAGACGGAATCTAAAATCAAAAAAATCCAGAAAATCACATTGTATGATTTTTTAATAATTAATTTGCATTTTATTGCATGACATAAGTATTTGATCACCTACCAACCAGTAAGAATTCCGGCTCTCACAGACCTGTTAAGTTTTTCTTTTAGAAGCCCTCCTGTTCTCCACTCATTACCTGTATTAACTGCACCTGTTTGAACTCGTTACCTGTATAAAAGACACCTGTCAACACACTCAATCAAACAGACTCCAACCTCTCCACAATGGCCAAGACCAGAGAGCTGTGTAAGGACATCAGGGATAAAATTGTAGACCTGCACAAGGCTAGGATGGGCTTTTCTGCAAAGGGGACAGGACGACTGCACCGTATTGAGGGGAGGATGGATGGGGCCATGTATCGCGAGATCTTGGCCAACGACCTCCTTCCCTCAGTAAGAGCATTGAAGATGGGTCGTGGCTAGGTCTTCCAGCATGACAACAACCCGAAACACACAGCCAGGGCAACTAAGGAGTGGCTCCGTAAGAAGCATCTCAAGGTCCTGGAGTGGCCTAGCCAGTCTCCAGACCTGAACCCAATAGAAAATCTTTGGAGGGAGCTGAAAGTCCGTATTGCCCAGCAACAGCCCCGAAACCTGAAGGATCTGGAGAAGGTCTGTATGGAGGAGTGGGCCAAAATCCCTGCTGCAGTGTGTGCAAACCTGGTCAAGAACTACAGGAAACGTATGATCTCTGTAATTGCAAACAAAGGTTTCTGTACCAAATATTAAGTTCTGCTTTTCTGATGTATCAAATACTTATGTCATGCAATAAAATGCAAATTAATTACTTAAAAATCATACAATGTGATTTTCTGGATTTTTGTTTTAGATTCCGTCACTCACAGTTGAAGAGTACCTATGATCAAAATTACAGACTTCTACATGCTTTGTAAGTGGGAAAACCTGCAAAATCGGCAGTGTATCAAATACTTGTATATAGCGACCATTATAAGTAGCTTCATAACATTGTATGCCGTTGTCCATAATGAGATTTTTAAAAACCAAATGCAGCTGTTATATTAATATCCAAATCATTTCTGGGTAACAATGAAGTACCTTACTGTAATAGTTTACCAATAAAATAAAAACATATTTTTAGCAAAAAAAAAACAATTTCTCAAGCAAGAATTTTGCTAAGACAGTCTATGAGTGGTGTGAGTTGGGAAGGATCCTACCGATCCTTGACTTCGGCGACACCCACCCGTAGCATGCGCTCCAGCAGGTATATTTCATTGGTCATCCCCAAAGCCAACACCTCCTTTGGCCGCCATTCCTTCCAGTTCTCTGCTGCCAATGACTGGAACGAATTGCAAAAATCCTTGAAGCTAGAGGTTCCCATCTCCCTCACTAACTTTAAGCATCAGCTGTCAGAGCTGCTTATCGATCACTGCACCTGTACACAGCCCTTCTGTAAATAGCCCACCCAACTACCTCATCCCCATATTTATTATTTTAGCTCATTTTGCACTCCAGTATCTCTATTTGCACATCATCATTTGCACATTCCATCACTCCAGTGTTAATTCTAATGTGTAACTTATTTCGCCACTATGGCCTATTTATTGTCCTACCTTCCTAATCTTACTACATTTGCACACACTGTATATAGATTCTCTATTGTGTTATTGACTGTACGTTTGTTTATCCCATGTTTAATTCTGTGTTGTTGTTTTTTGTCGCACTGCTTTGCTTTATCTTGTCCAGGTCGTAGTTGTAAATGAGAACTAGTTCTCAACTGACTTACCTGGTTAAATAAAGGTGAAATAAATAAAATAATAAAAGAGAAGGTAGCTGAAAACGATCTGTTATTGCCAGAGGGATTTGGAACTCTCTTTCTTTTTGGTCTATTAACTAATTAACCACCTGGTGATGTCACCAGGCAACACAAAACTAATTAGAAGGTCCTGTGTAGATTGTATGTTTAACCAGCAACTATCAGGAAATAACACCAATCAAATTGTTTACAAAATGTTGAGAAATCACAGATTTGTTTGTGAGCATGTGGATAAGATCCATTAAGAAGTAGCCTTAAATGACAACAGGAAAGTAAAGGCCAATGGAACAGATTTGACCCTCTTAAAGCCTGACATGGTTTTAAAACAGTTAACTGATTTGATCACAGGCAGGTAAATCCTGTGTATAAATATAAAATAGAGCTCTTTGGCCCAGCACACCTGTGGTGGATAATGAAAATCCATTATGCAGAAAATAACCCCATACTTACTGTAAAATATGGTGGTGGATCTTTGATGTTATGGGGCTATTTTGCTTCCACTGGTCCTGGGGTCCTTGTTAAGGTCTTCAGCATCATTAACCTTACCCAGTACCAGGACTTTTTAGCCAAAAACCTGGTTGCCTTTGCCAGCAGACTGAAACTGGGCTGCAAGTGGATCTTCCAGCAAGACAATAACCCCAAGCACACATCAGAATCCACAAAGAAATTGTTAATTGACCACAAAATCTGTTTCCGGTCTTGAAACCCATTGAAAACCTGTGGTTTGAATTGAAGAGGGCAGTCCATAAGCACAGACGAGGGATAGCAAGGATCTAGATCTGAGATCTTTCCCAATGTGCTCTCCACTCTCAGAGAACATTTAAGAAAAGGAGAGGTATTGAAAGGTATTGAAAACAGGGGTGTCAATAAGTTTGACCCCTATCTTTTTGAGGGAAAAAAGTATTAGTTATTCAACTAAATGTCTTTCTCTGAGCAATTGTATTAGTATAAAATAATATAATTTCCCATTTATTTTTGTTGCCTACAATAATTTATTTTATAAAGTAAATTTTGCTCATATTTATGAAGAGTGTCAATAACTTTGGACACTGTATGTGGTTTGGAAAGGACATGCAAAAACCCAGAGCCAAAACCCGGTAATACTGTGCCGGTCACTCTCTCTCTCGTTTGGATTTAGCCTGCCTGTGTCCTGGATTACACAAAATGGTTACCTCCGACTGTACTGTAGTCCACTAAGGGCAGAAAATGGTCCTCAATTTGTTGTACTCGCTCGTAACATTTAAAATGTGAAGCTTTGACTTTTAATCTGAATTTAGTTAAATAATGAAATAACTAACAATATCACAGAAAAAAACATGAATGAAAAAATACTATCTTTCAAAATGACCCCAGTGATATGGTAAATAGGTGAGGTATGGGACTGGAGAAATGTAACCACTCTTCATAGACAGAGCTATGGATGCAGGGACTGACCATCAATGATAGTTTTAACAATGTTTTGAGGCGATACAGTGGTTGTTTACAAACATTGGAGTAAAACAAGTTAATATTTTGTGTTCTGACGGGGTTGAACTAAAGCTCACAAAGCATTTACAAGTTATATTCTTCAAGAATCAATGAGTATATATCCTTCATTTATAAAGAAAAACATTGATTTAGCAACTGCATATTGTCCCTTTAAAGACTTAACGTAGCTCTGTAATGTACTTCATCCAGCAGCACATAAAGCTAAAAATACGCTACATGAACATGAATGAATGAATGAATGAATGAATGAATGAGAGAAATGCTTGCTGTCCGGCTTGCCGACCACTGGTTGTCTGGACTTCTGGGAAAAAAGGTTTTGATCCCTTCTCATTAAATGGTAGTTTCCAGGACACAGATGGATAACAAAGCAACATCTGGGTGGCTCAACCAATACTGTATTGCTGTGGCGCCAAGTGACAGCAGTTTTGTATAAACAGAGTCGTTACTTGGATTAAATGCTTTTTATATAAACAGTTCCAGTTCTGTGCCCTCGCATTATGAAGGCTTTGTTTCATACTATAAAACTATACTGTCAATACTTGCTGAGTCCGGATATTATACAGTACTGTAGCTAGCTACCACATCCTGCTGTAACGTTCCAAAGTTACCTCATCTGATCTTAAGTACTGAACAACTTGGATCACATATTCAACCAATTAAGACCTTATTTATAACTGCTGGATAAAACGTTTAAGCCTTAGTGGACATTCGGTAGTATAAATGCTGCAAACTCCACTCTACTCCAGTGTGGATATACTTGTTGGGACTGGAAACGCGAGTAGGATAATGCCATACATGTTGTATGTACTTTCTAGAGGATAACAGATGGTTAGTATGTTGTCCAGACTGAAACTACTGAAACTAACTAATCTGCATGTCAAGCCAGTTAGTATGACAATGCAGCCGCCATTTTCTGAGATATCATTGGGTCTTGGATGGCCCACACGGATACTGTACATGGAGTCATTGTAATAACATTGTGACCATAACAGACCATAACAGGAACCTCTCTCCCTCCTCCCCAATAGAATCTCTTAAAGAAAACCTCTCTCCCTCCTCCCCAATAGAATCTCTTAAAGAAAACCTCTCTCCCTCCTCCCCAATAGAATCCCTTGAGGAAAACCTCTCTCCCTCCTCCCCAATAGAATCTCTTAAAGAAAACCTCTCTCCCTCCTCCCCAATAGAATCCCTTGAGGAAAACCTCTCTCCCTCCTCCCCAATAGAATCTCTTAAAGAAAACCTCTCTCCCTCCTCCCCAATAGAATCCCTTGAGGAAAACCTCTCTCCCTCCTCCCCAATAGAATCTCTTAAAGAAAACCTCTCTCCCTCCTCCCAAAATAATCCCCTGTCTATGGAGAGTGGTTACATTTCTCCAGTCCCATACCTCAACTATTTACCATATCACTCGGGTCATTTTGAAAGATAGTATTTTTTCATTCAACATTTTCTCATGTTTTTTTCTGTGATATTGTTAGTTATTTCATTATTTAATTAAATAAAAGCTCCCAAAAAAATCTCTTGAGGAAAACATCTATCCTTCCTCCCAAAAGAATCCCATGAGGAAAACCTCTCTCCCTCCCAAAATAATGCTTTGAGGAAAACCTCTCTCCCTCCTCCCCAGTAGTGACCTGAGGGAACACACTTAATGTATATAACTGCCTTGTTGCTGGACCCAAGGAAGAGTAGTGGGGATGCTTAATAAATACAAATACAAAACCCTTACAGAAACCCTCTCTCCCTCCTCCACAATAGAAACCATTATAGAAACCCTCTCTCCCTCCTCCACAATAGAAACCATTATAGAAACCCTCTCTCCCTCCTCCACAATAGAAACCATTATAGAAACCCTCTCTCCCTCCTCCACAATAGAAACCATTATAGAAACCCTCTCTCCCTCCTCCCCAATAGAAACCATTATAGAAACCCTCTCTCCCTCCTCCCCAATAGAAACCATTATAGAAACCCTCTCTCCCTCCTCCCCAATAGAAACCCTCTCTCCCTCCTCCCCAATAGAAACCCTCTCTCCCTCCTCCACAATAGAAACCATTATAGAAACCCTCTCTCCCTCCTCCACAATAGAAACCATTATAGAAACCCTCTCTCCCTCCTCCACAATAGAAACCATTATAGAAACCCTCTCTCCCTCCTCCCCAATAGAAACCATTATAGAAACCCTCTCTCCCTCCTCCCCAATAGAAACCATTATAGAAACCCTCTCTCCCTCTTCCCCAATAGAAACCATTATAGAAACCCTCTCTCCCTCCTCCCCAATAGAAACCATTATAGAAACCCTCTCTCCCTCCTCCCCAATAGAAACCATTATAGAAACCCTCTCTCCCTCCTCCCCAATAGAAACCCTCTCTCCCTCCTCCCCAATAGAAACCCTCTCTCCCTCCTCCCCAATAGAAACCATTATAGAAACCCTCTCTCCCTCCTCCCCAATAGAAACCATTATAGAAACCCTCTCTCCCTCCTCCCCAATAGAAACCATTATAGAAACCCTCTCTCCCTCCTCCCCAATCGAAACCATTATAGAAACCCTCTCTCCCTCCTCCCCAATAGAAACCATTATAGAAACCCTCTCTCCCTCCTCCCCAATAGAAACCATTATAGAAACCCTCTCTCCCTCCTCCCCAATAGAAACCATTATAGAAACCCTCTCTCCCTCCTCCCCAATAGAAACCATTATAGAAACCCTCTCTCCCTCCTCCCCAATAGAAACCATTATAGAAACCCTCTCTCCCTCCTCCCCAATAGAAACCATTATAGAAACCCTCTCTCCCTCCTCCCCAATAGAAACCATTATAGAAACCCTCTCTCCCTCCTCCCCAATAGAAACCATTATAGAAACCCTCTCTCCCTCCTCCCCAATAGAAACCATTATAGAAACCCTCTCTCCCTCCTCCCCAATAGAAACCATTATAGAAACCCTCTCTCCCTCCTCCCCAATAGAAACCATTATAGAAACCCTCTCTCCCTCCTCCCCAATAGAAACCATTATAGAAACCCTCTCTCCCTCCTCCCCAATAGAAACCATTATAGAAACCCTCTCTCCCTCCTCCCCAATAGAAACCATTATAGAAACCCTCTCTCCCTCCTCCCCAATAGAAACCATTATAGAAACCCTCTCTCCCTCCTCCCCAATAGAAACCATTATAGAAACCCTCTCTCCCTCCTCCCCAATAGAAACCATTATAGAAACCCTCTCTCCCTCCTCCCCAATAGAAACCATTATAGAAACCCTCTCTCCCTCCTCCCCAATAGAAACCCTCTCTCCCTCCTCCCCAATAGAAACCATTATAGAAACCCTCTCTCCCTCCTCCCCAATAGAAACCATTATAGAAACCCTCTCTCCCTCCTCCCCAATAGAAACCATTATAGAAACCCTCTCTCCCTCCTCCCCAATAGAAACCATTATAGAAACCCTCTCTCCCTCCTCCCCAATAGAAACCATTATAGAAACCCTCTCTCCCTCCTCCCCAATAGAAACCATTATAGAAACCCTCTCTCCCTCCTCCCCAATAGAAACCATTATAGAAACCCTCTCTCCCTCCTCCCCAATAGAAACCACTATAGAAACCCTCTCTCCCTCCTCCCCAATAGAAACCATTATAGAAACCCTCTCTCCCTCCTCCCCAATAGAAACCATTATAGAAACCCTCTCTCCCTCCTCCCCAATAGAAACCATTATAGAAACCCTCTCTCCCTCCTCCCCAATAGAAACCATTATAGAAACCCTCTCTCCCTCCTCCCCAATAGAAACCATTATAGAAACCCTCTCTCCCTCCTCCCCAATAGAAACCCTCTCTCCCTCCTCCACAATAGAAACCATTATAGAAACCCTCTCTCCCTCCTCCACAATAGAAACCATTATAGAAACCCTCTCTCCCTCCTCCACAATAGAAACCATTATAGAAACCCTCTCTCCCTCCTCCCCAATAGAAACCATTATAGAAACCCTCTCTCCCTCCTCCCCAATAGAAACCATTATAGAAACCCTCTCTCCCTCCTCCCCAATAGAAACCATTATAGAAACCCTCTCTCCCTCCTCCCCAATAGAAACCATTATAGAAACCCTCTCTCCCTCCTCCCCAATAGAAACCATTATAGAAACCCTCTCTCCCTCCTCCCCAATAGAAACCATTATAGAAACCCTCTCTCCCTCCTCCCCAATAGAAACCATTATAGAAACCCTCTCTCCCTCCTCCCCAATAGAAACCCTTACAGAAACCCTCTCTCCCTCCTCCCCAATAGAAACCCTCTCTCCCTCCTCCCCAATAGAAACCCCCTCTCCCTCCTCCCTAATAGAAACCATTATAGAAACCCTCTCTCCCTCCTCCCCAATAGAAACCCTCTCTCCCTCCTCCCCAATAGAAACCCTCTCTCCCTCCTCCCCAATAGAAACCCCCTCTCCCTCCTCCCCAATAGAAACCCTCTCTCCCTCCTCCCCAATAGAAACCCTCTCTCCCTCCTCCCCAATAGAAACCCTCTCTCCCTCCTCCCCAATAGAAACCCTCTCTCCCTCCTCCCCAATAGAAACCCCCTCTCCCTCCTCCCCAATAGAAACCCTCTCTCCCTCCTCCCCAATAGAAACCCTCTCTCCCTCCTCCCCAATAGAAACCCCCTCTCCCTCCTCCCCAATAGAAACCCTCTCTCCCTCCTCCCCAATAGAAACCCTCTCTCCCTCCTCCCCAATAGAAACCCTCTCTCCCTCCTCCCCAATAGAAACCCCCTCTCCCTCCTCCCCAATAGAAACCCTCTCTCCCTCCTCCCCAATAGAAACCCTCTCTCCCTCCTCCCCAATAGAAACCCTCTCTCCCTCCTCCCCAATAGAAACCCTCTCTCCCTCCTCCCCAATAGAAACCCCCTCTCCCTCCTCCCTAATAGAAACCATTATAGAAACCCTCTCTCCCTCCTCCCCAATAGAAACCCTCTCTCCCTCCTCCCCAATAGAAACCCTCTCTCCCTCCTCCCCAATAGAAACCCCCTCTCCCTCCTCCCCAATAGAAACCCTCTCTCCCTCCTCCCCAATAGAAACCCTCTCTCCCTCCTCCCCAATAGAAACCCTCTCTCCCTCCTCCCCAATAGAAACCCTCTCTCCCTCCTCCCCAATAGAAACCCCCTCTCCCTCCTCCCCAATAGAAACCCTCTCTCCCTCCTCCCCAATAGAAACCCTCTCTCCCTCCTCCCCAATAGAAACCCCCTCTCCCTCCTCCCCAATAGAAACCCTCTCTCCCTCCTCCCCAATAGAAACCCTCTCTCCCTCCTCCCCAATAGAAACCCTCTCTCCCTCCTCCCCAATAGAAACCCCCTCTCCCTCCTCCCCAATAGAAACCCTCTCTCCCTCCTCCCCAATAGAAACCCCCTCTCCCTCCTCCCTAATAGAAACCATTATAGAAACCCTCTCTCCCTCCTCCCCAATAGAAACCCTCTCTCCCTCCTCCCCAATAGAAACCCTCTCTCCCTCCTCCCCAATAGAAACCCCCTCTCCCTCCTCCCCAATAGAAACCCTCTCTCCCTCCTCCCCAATAGAAACCCTCTCTCCCTCCTCCCCAATAGAAACCCTCTCTCCCTCCTCCCCAATAGAAACCCTCTCTCCCTCCTCCCCAATAGAAACCCTCTCTCCCTCCTCCCCAATAGAAACCCTTACAGAAACCCTCTCTCCCTCCTCCCCAATAGAAACCCTCTCTCCCTCCTCCCCAATAGAAACCCTCTCTCCCTCCTCCCCAATAGAATCCCCACATATGTCTCATCATTGGGTCAAACAACCAATCAGACCATCTTGCTGTTGTAGGTCTCGTCTCTCCAATGCATTGTAATAATACTATTTTATGAATGCCTTTCTGTGTTTGTCAAATCCCATTTCTGATTCTAGAAGGTTGTGCAACAGCACTACTAATTGTATCCATAATTCCACATCCATCACATGATTTATGCCAAACAACAATCTTGCTGATATTTCCATCTTGCTATTTCTATAAAACTATATACTCTTTCCAATACATAACAATCCTGTTCTATTGCCTTCCTTTATGTCTTTGTCCGACCTCTCTGTTAGATCTGATCTCTACATTTCACATTCTGAATCAGAAGGTTTCCCAACACAATACTCACCACCAGGTTTCCTATGACCATCACCAGCATGAAGACCAGGATGCAGAGCGGCTGTCCGGCCACCTCCATGCAGTCCCACATGGTCTCGATCCACTCACCGCACAGCACCCGGAACACGATGAGGAAGGAGTGGAAGAAGTCCTTCATGTGCCAGCGTGGCAGCATACAGTCCTTAGAGATCTTACACACACAGTCCTGGTAGTTTTTCCCGAACAGCTGCATGCCCACCACGGCGAAGATGAAGACGATGATGGCCAGTACCAGGGTCAGGTTGCCCAGAGCGCCCACGGAGTTACCGATGATCTTGATCAGTGTGTTCAGGGTGGGCCATGACTTCGCCAGTTTGAACACTCGCAACTGACAGACACAAATAGGCAAATCAATTATCAAATAAAATGATCAAATGATGTTATGTTACATTACATAATGCTTACAAATGACCAGTAAAAATATTTTTACATTATGTGAATAAAGGAGTACAATGTAGTCCCCTGCAGTAAAGGAATGGCACCTGACGTTATCACTGGATTGCTGTGTGCGTATGCTTACACCCAAGTAAACACATCTCAGCATTGTATGGCTTACACCCAAGTAAACACATCACAGCATTGTATGGCTTACACCCAAGTAAACACATCTCAGTATTGTATGGCTTACACCCAAGTAAACACATCTCAGTATTGTATGGCTTACACCCAAGTAAACACATCTCAGCATTGTATGGCTTACACCCAAGTAAACACATCTCAGTATTGTATGGCTTACACCCAAGTAAACACATCTCAGCATTGTATGGCTTACACCCAAGTAAACACATCACAGCATTGTATGGCTTACACCCAAGTAAACACATCACAGCATTGTATGGCTTACACCCAAGTAAACACATCACAGCATTGTATGGCTTACACCCAAGTAAACACATCTCAGCATTGTATGGCTTACACCCAAGTAAACACATCTCAGCATTGTATGGCTTACACCCCAGCATCTAGATCAGAGTCCTGTGTTTTGACACGTTTCAGCATCTAGATCAGAGTCCTGTGTTTTGACACGTTTCAGCATCTAGATCAGAGTCCTGTGTTTTGACACGTTTCAGCATCTAGATCAGAGTCCTGTGTTTTGACACGTTTCAGCATCTAGATCAGAGTCCTGTGTTTTGACACGTTTCAGCATCTAGATGAGAGTCCTGTGTTTTGACACGTTTCAGCATCTAGATCAGAGTCCTGTGTTTTGACACGTTTCAGCATCTAGATCAGAGTCCTGTGTTTTGACACGTTTCAGCATCTAGATCAGAGTCCTGTGTTTTGACACATATCTGATCCTTTTTCATATTGCTCGTAATTGAAGTGATTCCACTAAAATGTGTCACCCAATCTCTAAATCTCATTGATACCGCGACTCAATCATTGTAATGCAGATTATACTACCGTGGGCGTGTGCAGCTACATGTGGAAGGCTAAGCTTGATGTTTTCTCACCCTCAAACACATATTAATAATTATTTTGATGTAGCATTTTTTGGGGGAGGGGGTTAAATAATGTACACAGCTATATAAACCAATCATAACCAATCAAACAAATAACATATATAATAAAGGAAATAAATACATAAATAAAATGTTATCAAATTAAATTAAATAAAATAAAATATCTGTGTGACAGTGACATTACCAGTCTGAAGGAGCGCAGGACAGACAGTCCCTCTACGTTGGACAGGCCCAGCTCCATGAGGCTGAGACAGACGATGATGCCATCAAACATGTTCCAGCCCTGTTGGAAATAGTAGTACGGATCCATGGCTATCAGCTTGAACACCATCTCTGCTGTGAAGATCACCGTGAACACCTGGGAGAGCACACAGATAATACCCAACCAATAAACAACCATTATACAACCATTACACAACCAGTACACAACCATCACACAACCAGTATACAACCAGTACAAACCCAGTGTACAACCATGATCAGCAACGAGTGGATCAGTGGATCAATAGACTGGGGTTGATCTGGATTGATCTGTGTTGAATAGACTTGTGTTGATCTGTGTTGAATAGACTGGTGTTGATCTGGATTGAATAGACTGGGGTTGATCTGGATTGATCTGTGTTGAATAGACTTGTGTTGATCTGGATTGAATAGACTGGGGTTGATCTGGATTGATCTGTGTTGAATAGACTGGTGTTGATCCCTAAATCCCTGTTTGAAGATGTATTCCTTGTTTATTCTCTTCTGATTCTGGGATTTTACTACCCTAGCTTCCATTGTGTCTGATTGTACTACCCTAGCTTCCATTGTGTCTGATTGTACTACCCTAGCTTCCATTGTGTCTGATTTTACTACCCTAGCTTCCATTGTGTCTGATTGTACTACCCTAGCTTCCATTGTGTCTGATTGTACTACCCTAGCTTCCATTGTGTCTGATTTTACTACCCTAGCTTCCATTGTGTCTGATTTTACTACCCTAGCTTCCATTGTGTCTGATTGTACTACCCTAGCTTCCATTGTGTTTGATTTTACTACCCTAGCTTCCATTGTGTCTGATTTTACTACCCTAGCTTCCATTGTGTCTGATTGTACTACCCTAGCTTCCATTGTGTCTGATTTTACTACCCTAGCTTCCATTGTGTCTGATTTTACTACCCTAGCTTCCATTGTGTCTGATTTTACTACCCTAGCTTCCATTGTGTCTGATTTTACTACCCTAGCTTCCATTGTGTCTGATTTTACTACCCTAGCTTCCATTGTGTCTGATTGTACAACCCTAGTTGTGTCTTCTAGGTTATGTGATTACTATTTCTGTAACTGTTGTGTGATTGTGGATAGATGGTAAGTAGTTTATTCATTGTAATAATACATAAAAAATGTCTTAACAGTTGTAATATGATCAACCTGATTTCCCAGAAATACGTTAAATGAACACGACCCCTTAACCCCGATTTACGTGGTGGTGGCACGGAATGTGTTGAAATTACGTGTCAGCACCACGGAAACAACACCCATACAAAGTCAATGAGGCTCATTTGTCGTGGTGGACACACGGATTCCCTGGTTCAACAACGTCACACAGTGGGCGCGGTAAATGTTGTTTTCTAGTTTACTAAACGTCCTCCTTTTATAATGTATTATAGTGAATTTGTTCCAATTTTTGTTGTCTAAATAACAGTAAATTGTTTGTGATATAACTGTAACGTCTCAGTCCGACATACAGAAGGAGCCGGAGGCACAGATGTTATTTCCAACGCTTTATTAAGGATAAACTAAACTCAGGCAGCTATAGGCTACTGCCCACGCCCTAACTACACGCACTCAATCAAGTATAAACACACGGAACAGAAACGGGAGAATATGCTAACACTTATTGCTAACACACAGGAACACAGGTTGTAACATGCAGGTTGTAATGGTCATATAATTTTGGAAATCCTTACCAGGTTGCCAACAGAGAGCACATTGTTGAACTCGTCGGTCATGGGGTAGTGTTCCAGGGCCATGAAGAGGGTGTTGAGGACGATACAGATGGTGATGGCCAGGTCTAGGAAGGGATCCATCACAATCATCTTCACATATTCCTTTACCTTCAGCCACCATGGGCACCTGTCCCAGATCAGGTACGCCTTGGCAAAGGTGTACCAGCAGGGAGGGCACTTCTGACGAGACTCCTCCAGCTCTGGGTGGCAGAGACCAGACACAGGGGTTAGGTTGTAACGGTTTTAGGGCTGAGTAAAATTCCACAAACTTTCCCACAGTTCCTTGGGTTTTTCAAGAAATTTGAAGGATTCTCTCCTTGCTCATGCCCTCCTAATTCTGGGAAAAGTCCAACTGAGATTTCTGAAAAACCTGAGAACTTTTGGGAATGATTGTGGAAGCCCAAACGGTTTTAAAGGTAACACTTTATATTTATAAATAATTTATAAAGGGTTTAAAAGTAGTTTAAAAACTGTTAATAAGTAGTTTATAAATCTGTCAGAATGTATTAACTGCAAAGATATGAAACAGTGGTTGACATTGTGATCTTTTCATTTTAGCTGCTTGCCAAAGACTATATGTGCACTGGCAATAGTAAGAGATATGGTTTGAAAATGCTTCATAGGATTAACTTTTACATTCTTATTGGCTTGTTAAGACCTTTAACATTCCAGTCAAGTCAGCCATCAGTTATGACTTCGTTATACGTTAGTTGTGAGCTAGTTGTAGATTAACTTGTAAAACATTTATAATGAAGTCATAATGAGTTAATTAGACATTTATAATGATGTCATAATGAGTTAATTAGACATTTATAATGAAGTCATAATGAGTTAATTAGACATTTATAATGAAGTCATAATGAGTTAATTAGACATTTATAATGAAGTCATAATGAGTTAGTTGGACATTTATAATGAAGTCATAATGAGTTAGTTGGACATTTATAATGAAGTCATAATGAGTTAATTAGACATTTATAATGAAGTCATAATGAGTTAATTAGACATTTATAATGAAGTCATAATGAGTTAATTAGACATTTATAATGAAGTCATAATGAGTTAGTTGGACATTTATAATGAAGTCATAATGAGTTAATTAGACATTTATAATGAAGTCATAATGAGTTAATTAGACATTTATAATGAAGTCATAATGAGTTAGTTGGACATTTATAATGAAGTCATAATGAGTTAGTTGGACATTTATAATGAAGTCATAATGAGTTAATTAGACATTTATAATGAAGTCATAATGAGTTAATTAGACATTTATAATGAAGTCATAATGAGTTAATTAGACATTTATAATGAAGTCATAATGAGTTAATTAGACATTTATAATGAAGTCATAATGAGTTAATTAGACATTTATAATGAAGTCATAATGAGTTAGTTGGACATTTATAATGAAGTCATAATGAGTTAGTTGGACATTTATAATGAAGTCATAATGAGTTAATTAGACATTTATAATGAAGTCATAATGAGTTAATTAGACATTTATAATGAAGTCATAATGAGTTAATTAGACATTTATAATGAAGTCATAATGAGTTAATTAGACATTTATAATGAAGTCATAATGAGTTAATTAGACATTTATAATGAAGTCATAATGAGTTAGTTGGACATTTATAATGAAGTCATAATGAGTTAGTTGGGCGTTAAAAGAGCCTCTGTAAGATGACCTCTGACCTCTGAAGGTACCCTCACCATCCATGGCATCGCTGAGGAAGCTAACGGAGCTTAAACCGCGTTTCCTACGGAGTGGAGGCTCTGCAGCCTCGGGGGAGAGCTGGGCCGGCTTGGGACAGGACTCATCTATACAGGTGGGCTCCTGGAAGAATGGGAGAAATACAGTTTGACAGACACTGACCAATCAAACAATCAATCAATCAATGACATTATATTTACATAAAGCTTTTTACAAAAATATTTGTCACAGACTCAAAGCCCTGGTTAAAAGAACACATTTGAAAAACTTCACTAACTGTATCTTCTTTGACCTTCTCCATGCTACATGCGGGCAGGGAAGTGGGCGTGTGCAGGCCGACAGTGGTGACCCCGTTCTGGTCCAGGGAGATGTTGAGACGTCCGTTGATGTTGAGACTGGGGGTGAAGACCTGGGAGCAATGGCTCCTCACGCTGCCTGTCCTTTTGTGCTTGTGCTGCCAGGTGGGGCCGATGGTGGAGCCTGCCCTGCTCCTCCCCATGATGTCCCCATGAACACTGTACTCATCATCCCCAAAGTCGCCATCGGAGGTGGTACGGGGTCGGAAGGAGAAGATACTGGCCTGGCTGCCGCGGCGCGTGCTGAGAGGGTGGGAGGACATGGCAGCAAGGAGAGGGTGGACGGGCATGGGAGACATGGGAGGCAGGGGGGACTGGAGGGAGGATAAGGAGAGAGAGAGAGAGAGAGAGAGAGAGAGAGAGAGAGAGACAGAGAGAGAGAGAGAGAGAGAGAGAGAGAGAGAGAGAGAGAGAGAGAGAGTTGTAGAAGATGAACAATTCCTCAACAAATTAAGAGACATTCATTGATGGGTGCTACACATTGGTAGTGAATAAGGTGAGTTTGCCTTTACAATCTAAAGGATTGTGATTGTTATGAACATTATGATGCTAAACGAGGTTCTAATCAACATAAACATTTTCAAAGACAGACATGTTTCAAACTACAAATTATAACAGTCCCTCTGACAGATCAGGAAGGTGTGATATATGCTTGTCTTACCTAAGCTACTTCAAGATGAATGCACTGATGTAAGTCGCTCTGGATAAGAGCGTCTGCTAAACAGCCAAAATGCAATGAAATATAAAAGTCTCGTACCACCCGCTCATCCAGTGGATCAAACTTCTCATCTGCTTCCTCCTCTGGATCCTCGGACAGCATCCTGTGAGATCTTCTACTGGCTGTCCGTCTCAAACTACTGCCCACTTTTAGTTGGACCGGTGACAGCTCTGGAGACATGACCGAGTCTGTCTCCTGCTGGACTCTTCTTTCTGCAATCTACAGGTAGAGAAACAAGTTCAGTTTACAAAAATAACTGATAATATAATTACCTTCTATCTGTGTTTTACCATTGACTTTAAAGGAATTTAACACACATTCTAGACAGATATTAATTAGTAGTGCTACAATCATTATTACAATAAGGTATTCCAATCATTATTACAATAAGGTATTCCAATCATTATTACAATAAGGTATTCCAATCATTATTACAATAAGGTATTCCAATCATTATTACAATAAGGTATTCCAATCATTATTACAATAAGGTTTTCCAATCATTATTACAATAAGGTATTCCAATCATTATTACAATAAGGTATTCCAATCATTATTACAATAAGGTATTCCAATCATTATTACAATAAGGTATTCCTAAAATGTAATACATACTTTAATTTCCTGAATTGGCATAAGAAAAACAAAAAGAAAAACAAAATAAGTAACAGGATGTTTTAAAATAAACTTTAAACCAGATCCATACAGTATATAGAGAGTATATGGTATACCTGTATAGCTAAATATATTATAACATACTGTTATATGGTTCTAATGTAAACCAGGGTTGGGGTCAATTCTAATTAAAGTGAAATTTGAGTTCAATAATGAATTCATTCAACGTTGGGCTCTCAAGTGGCGCAGCAGTCTCAGGCACTGCATCTCAGTTCTAGAGGCGTCACTAAAGACCCTGGTGTAGGCCGTCATTGTAAATACGAATTTGTTCTTAACTGACTTGCCTAGTTAAATAAAGGTTAAATAAAAATGAAAGGGAAAATCTATTTATTTCAGTTAATTCAATTTGAATTAACCCCAATCCAGATGTAGCCTAGCTACCCTCTGTTCTCTGCATATGTGATGTACAGTGTTTATAAAGCTGCAACTCAAATTTCCCAATGTTGGGACAAAAAAGCTTTCTGAACTTGAATCTGGATAGAAAATGTCTGCCTTCCGAAAACCTACAACTTACCCTCTGAATACAAGTCTGCAGTCTGAATAAAAAAAACTAACGTCTGAATACAAACCTACCGTCTGAATACAAACCTAACCTCTGAATGCAAACCTATTGTCTAAATACAAACCTATCGTCTGAATACAAACCTAACCTCTGAATAGAAACGTATCATCTGAATAGAAACCTGCCGTCTGAATACAAACCTGCCGTCTGAATACAAACCTATCGTCTGAATACAAACCCATCGTCTGAATAGAAACCTATCGTCTGAATACAAACCTATCGTCTGAATAGAAACCTACCGTCTGAATACAAACCTACCGTCAGAATACGAACCTATCGTCTGAATAGAAACCTACCGTCTGAATACAAGCCTACCGTCTGAATACAAACCTATCATCTGAATACGAACCTATCGTCTGAATAGAAAATCAAACCTACCCTCTGTTCTCTGCGTATGTGTTCCATGGCCAGCTGGAACTCCCTCTCCTTCATCCAGGCCTCCTGGATGGTGGCCTGGTTCTGTTCCTCGTAGGCCATGGCCACCACAGCCAGGATCAGATTGACCAGGTAGAAGGAACCCAGGAAGATCACCAGCACAAAGAACACCATGTAGGTCTTCCCTGCTGACCGCAGAGTCTGGGGAGGGACAGAGACACAGCAGGTTAACACACACACAACCAGTAGTCTAGTGTACCTGATGGTAGAGGTTCTCCCAGTAGTCTAGTGTACCTGATGGTAGAGGTTCTCCCAGTAGTCTAGTGTACCTGATGGTAGAGGTTCTCCCAGTAGTCTAGTGTACCTGATGGTAGAGGTTCTCCCAGTAGTCTAATGTACCTGATGGTAGAGGTTCTCCCAGTAGTCTAGTGTACCTGATGGTAGAGGTTCTCCCAGTAGTCTAGTGTACCTGATGGTAGAGGTTCTCCCAGTAGTCTAATGTACCTGATGGTAGAGGTTCTCCCAGTAGTCTAGTGTACCTGATGGTAGAGGTTCTCCCAGTAGTCTTGGGTCATCAGCCGGAACAGCGCCAGGAAAGCCCAGCCAAAGCTGTCGAAGCTGGTGTAGCCATAGTTAGGGTTCCTCCCTATTCTCAGACAGTCAAATCCCTCAGGACATTTCCTGCAACACACAGCATCATGCTAGGGTTAACACATGACACAGCATCATGCTAGGGTTAACACATGACACAGCATCATGCTAGGGTTAACACATGACACAGCATCATGCTAGGGTTAACACATGACACAGCATCATGCTAGGGTTAACACATGACACAGCATCATGCTAGGGTTAACACATGACACAGCATCATGCTAGGGTTAACACATGACACAGCATCATGCTAGGGTTAACACATGACACAGCATCATGCTAGGGTTAACACATGACACAGCATCATGCTAGGGTTAACACATGACACAGCATCATGCTAGGGTTAACACATGACACAGCATCATGCTAGGGTTAACACATGACACAGCATCATGCTAGGGTTAACACATGACACAGCATCATGCTAGGGTTAACACATGACACAGCATCATGCTAGGGTTAACACATGACACAGCATCATGCTAGGGTTAACACATGACACAACATCATGCTAGGGTTAACACATGACACAACATCATGCTAGGGTTAACACATGACACAGCATCATGCTAGGGTTAACACATGACACAGCATCATGCTAGGGTTAACACATGACACAGCATCATGCTAGGGTTAACACATGACACAACATCATGCTAGGGTTAACACATGACACAACATCATGCTAGGGTTAACACATGACACAGCACCATGCTAGGGTTAACACATGACACAGCATCATGCTAGGGTTAACACATGACACAGCATCATGCTAGGGTTAACACATGACACAGCATCATGCTAGGGTTAACACATGACACAGGAGTGGAAGTAGTTTTAATGTCTTCCAGATATGGTACCTCTTATGTGTTCACTACAATTACATAGAATAGGATCTACGTGGAATAAAAGTCTATATTTGTTTTTAACTTTTAAAATGTAAGCCCTTTTAATGTGGCATTAACATAACCAATCATTATGTTTTCATCTGGTTGTCAAACAATCACTTGAATAGGATCCTGTCAGCCTGGCTGCCTGCTCACATCCTGCATCCATACAGTACACTGTGCACCCGCCATTCATCATGGGTCCACTGTCGGTCTTGGCCACTCAAATTCCACTGTTATCATTGAACCACACCACATTTTGACACGTATTCCATACATTTTCAAGTCCATTCGCAAATGTTTAATGTGTGTGATATGCAGTAATTATAAATAGTAGTGTAATAGTTAGTTATTATGATAGGCTCATGTTCAACCAGTACGGCGTACCCCCACCATTTATTTTGGTGCCAGCCCTTACCAGCTTACTTTCACCCCTGATTTTACAACCCAAAGAGAGGAGAGAGAAAGAGCTGAGAGAGGGAGAGAGAGAGCACAAGCTGTGTGTGGCTGCCATGTCAATCTGAGAGGAGAGGAGAGGAGAGGAGAGGAGAGGAGAGGAGAGGAGAGGAGAGGAGAGGAGAGGAGAGTGGTCGCTTAAGAGTACCCGGCCGCTAGGTGACCCCCGACCCTCTCAAAAAATATTATTATTATTATTTTGTTTTATTTTATTTTGGGAACCCAGTCGGGATTTCAACTTCCTGTTGAGTCAGAATAGTAGAATCCAGAAGGTGTGAGTTTGAAATGTGGTTAAGATCAGCAGTGTTTCTCTTGTTATGTCAGTCACTGACAGTCATTCAATAAGCCATGTCATCTAACATTTTTAGATTGGTAAGTTAGTCTAGCCAGTTATCGAAACGTATAGTTATATACTGAATACCGAGCGGTATTCAGATATCATTAACATGGCATAAGTTGTGGCAAAATGTATAGAATTGCAGGAAATATGCTTTAAAACTGCAACATTTTAACTACGCCCCATGGCAAAATGTGTAGAACTGCAGGAAATTCACTTTGAAACGTAGATATTTGTCTCCGCCATGAAGATGGTCACAAACAAAATGTGCTCGCTTTAAGGCCTCGAAAAGGCTAGAGCCAGCCCTAAATGTAACCATGAAGAGAGAGTGAGGGCACCGAGGGGTTCCTGTAACACCTCACCTGGTGTACACAGCTGCTTCCTGGACTTATTCCCCCATCATTTATTCCAGAAAAATCACAGGTGCAAATGTAGCACAGGGGCAAGTTACACTGATATAACACCATATATAGCCTAAAGCCCTAAACGGTTCAGCAGCATTATGGTGTCCTCTCCTGGTCCAGTGTACTGAAAGAGTTGTTTCATTACAACATCAGGACCTAACATGTTCAGGATGTATAAACTATGGAGGAGGAGTCAGATGTAATCTCACAACCTTCCCTGTATTGTCATATCAATGTGACCTTACTTATGTGTGTATCATGTGATGGGATGGGATGTTGCGTGTGGGGATAAAAGTGTACTTTAAATAGTTAAAGTACAAAAGGGAAAATAAATAAACAAATATGGGTTGTATTTACAATAGTGTTTGTTCTTCACTGGTTGCCCTTTTCTTGTGGCAACAGGTCACACATCTTGATGCTGTGATGGAACACTGTGGTATTTTCACCCAGTAGATATGGACGTTTATCAAAAGTGGATGTGTTATCAAATTCTTTGTGGAACTGTGTAATCTGAGGGAAATATGTGTCTCTAATATGGTCATACATTTAGGGAGTTAGGAAGTGCAGCTCAGTTTCCACCTCATTTTGTGGGCAGTGTGCACATAGCCTGTCTTCTCTTGAGAGCCAGGTCTGCCTACAGCAGACTTTCTCAATAGCAAGGCTATGCTCACTGAGTCTGTACATAGTCAAATCTTTCCTTACGTTTGGGTCAGTCACAGTGGTCAGGTATTCTGCCACTGTGTATTCTCTGTTTAGGGCAAATAGCATTCTAGTTTGCTCTGTTTTTTTGTTAATTCTTTCCAATGTGTCAAGTAATTCTCTTTTTGTTTTCTCATGATTTGGTTGGGTCTAATTGTGTGTCTGTCCTGGGGCTCTGTGGGTTCTGTTTGGGTTTGTGAACAAAACACCAGGATCAGCTTGCTTAGGGGACTCTTCTCCAGGTTAATCTCTATGTAGGTGTAGAATTTAACGGATCTTTTCTGGATTTTGATAATAATAATTCCGCACTGCATGCATTATTTGGTGTTTTAAGTTGTACATGGAGGATCGTTTTGCAGAATTCTGCATGCAGAGTCTCCATTTGGTGTTTGTCCCATTTAGTGAATTCTTGGTTGGTGAGCGGAACCCCAGACCTCACAACCATAAAGGGCAATGGGTTCTACATGTGGTACCCCATGTAGTCAGTCGGTAGAGGGTTCTATAACTGATTCAAGTATTTTTTAACCAGATCATAATTGATATGTCAAATTTTTGTATTTGTGGTCCTGGCATCCTTTTTGGAACACCATTATTTTGGTCTTACTGAGATTTACTGTCTGGCAGAATCTGTGCAGAAGATCTAGGTGCTGCTGTAGGCCCTCCTTGGTTGATGACAGAAGCACCAGATCATCAGCAAACAGTAGACATTTGACTTGAGATTCTAGTAGGGTGAGGCCGGGTGGTGCAGACTGTTCTAGTGCCCTCGCCAATTTGTTGATATATAAGACAGTGGGGATCAGGATGCATCCCTGTCTCACACCACGGAGTAAAGCAGTATGTTTAAAGTCTCAGTGTGGGAGTAAAGCAGTATGTTTAAAGTCTCAGTGTGGGAGTAAAGCAGTATGTTTAAAGTCTCAGTGTGGGAGTAAAGCAGTATGTTTACAGTCTGAGTGTGGGGGTAAAGCAGTATGTTGAGAGTCTCAGTGTGGGGGTAAAGCAGTATGTTGAGAGTCTCAGTGTGGGGGTAAAGCAGTATGTTGAGAGTCTCAGTGTGGGAGTAAAGCAGTATGTTTACAGACTGAGTGTGGGGGTAAAGCAGTATGTTTAAAGTCTCAGTGTGGGGGTAAAGCAGTATGTTGAGAGTCTCAGTGTGGGGGTAAAGCAGTATGTTTAAAGTCTCAGTGTGGGGGTAAAGCAGTATGTTGAGAGTCTCAGTGTGGGGGTAAAGCAGTATGTTGAGAGTCTCAGTGTGGGGGTAAAGCAGTATGTTGAGAGTCTCAGTGTGGGGGTAAAGCAGTATGTTGAGAGTCTCAGTGTGGGGGTAAAGCAGTATGTTTAAAGTCTCAGTGTGGGGGTAAAGCAGTATGTTGAGAGTCTCAGTGTGGGGGTAAAGCATTATGTTTAAAGTCTGAGTGTGGGGGTAAAGCAGTATGTTGAGAGTCTCAGTGTGGGGGTAAAGCAGTATGTTGAGAGTCTCAGTGTGGGGGTAAAGCAGTATGTTTAAAGTCTCAGTGTGGGGGTAAAGCAGTATGTTGAGAGTCTCAGTGTGGGGGTAAAGCAGTATGTTGAGAGTCTCAGTGTGGGGGTAAAGCAGTATGTTGAGAGTCTCAGTGTGGGGGTAAAGCATTATGTTTAAAGTCTGAGTGTGGGGGTAAAGTATTATGTTTAAAGTCTCAGTGTGGGGGTAAAGCAGTATGTTGAGAGTCTCAGTGTGGGGGTAAAGCATTATGTTTAAAGTCTCAGTGTGGGGGTAAAGCAGTATGTTTAAAGTCTCAGTGTGGGGGTAAAGCAGTATGTTGAGAGTCTCAGTGTGGGTGTAAAGCAGTATGTTGAGAGTCTCAGTGTGGGGGTAAAGCATTATGTTTAAAGTCTCAGTGTGGGGGTAAAGCAGTATGTTTAAAGTCTCAGTGTGGGGGTAAAGCAGTATGTTTAAAGTCTCAGTGTGGGGGTAAAGCAGTATGTTTAGAGTCTCAGTGTGGGGGTAAAGCAGTATGTTTAAAGTCTCAGTGTGGGGGTAAAGCAGTATGTTGAGAGTCTCAGTGTGGGGGTAAAGCAGTATGTTGAGAGTCTCAGTGTGGGTGTAAAGCAGTATGTTGAGAGTCTCAGTGTGGGGGTAAAGCATTATGTTTAAAGTCTCAGTGTGGGGGTAAAGCAGTATGTTTAAAGTCTCAGTGTGGGGGTAAAGCAGTATGTTTAGAGTCTCAGTGTGGGGGTAAAGCAGTATGTTTAAAGTCTCAGTGTGGGGGTAAAGCAGTATGTTGAGAGTCTCAGTGTGGGGGTAAAGCAGTATGTTGAGAGTCTGAGTGTGGGGGTAAAGCAGTATGTTTAAAGTCTCAGTGTGGGGGTAAAGCAGTATGTTTAAAGTCTCAGTGTGGGGGTAAAGCAGTATGTTTAAAGTCTCAGTGTGGGGGTAAAGCAGTATGTTTAAAGTCTCAGTGTGGGGGTAAAGCAGTATGTTTAAAGTCTCAGTGTGGGGGTAAAGCAGTATGTTTAGAGTCTGAGTGTGGGGGTAAAGCAGTATGTTGAAAGTCTCAGTGTGGGGGTAAAGCAGTATGTTGAGAGTCTCAGTGTGGGGGTAAAGCAGTATGTTGAGAGTCTCAGTGTGGGGGTAAAGCAGTATGTTTAAAGTCTCAGTGTGGGGGTAAAGCAGTATGTTTAGAGTCTGAGTGTGGGGGTAAAGCAGTATGTTGAAAGTCTCAGTGTGGGGGTAAAGCAGTATGTTGAGAGTCTCAGTGTGGGGGTAAAGCAGTATGTTGAGAGTCTCAGTGTGGGGGTAAAGCAGTATGTTTAAAGTCTCAGTGTGGGGGTAAAGCAGTATGTTTAGAGTCTGAGTGTGGGGGTAAAGCAGTATGTTTAAAGTCTCAGTGTGGGGGTAAAGCAGTATGTTTAAAGTCTCAGTGTGGGGGTAAAGCAGTATGTTTAAAGTCTGAGTGTGGGGGTAAAGCAGTATGTTGAGAGTCTCAGTGTGGGGGTAAAGCAGTATGTTTAGAGTCTGAGCTTGGGGTTAAAGCAACAAACCAGATGTACAGATATAGCTTAACTCACACACATCGACCTGTCTGTTTTGAAGCAGCAGAAATAATAAAATCATAAACCTTGTTCTCCATGGAGTCTGGTCACTTTTACAGAGGTAGCTAAAAGTAGCTAAACATAGTCATAATCAAAATTATAGAGACAAAATGTGTGTGTGTATGTCTGTTTGTGTCATCATAATGTATTTGAATCTTTAATTTGGAAACATACTCAGGGATTACTTGTTGGAATACACTCAAAAGATTAAACATCCTCTATGTTTGATGTCCTCACTGGTTCTGACCTACTTACAGTAATGTGTCTACACGGATAACCTCACAAAAGGTGGAGCT
>CM042382.1:4958272-4963272 GCA_023634145.1 Thymallus thymallus
AGTAGCCATATTTGGTAGATTTCAAACTACAGCCTTTGATTGGGAACAGAACAGGGACCATCTAACCTGACAGAACAGACACCATCTAACCTGACAGAACAGGGACCATCTAACCTGACAGAACAGACACCATCTAACCTGACAGAACAGGGACCATCTAACCTGACAGAACAGACACCATCTAACCTGACAGAACAGGGACCATCTAACCTGACAGAACAGACACCATCTAACCTGACAGAACAGGGACCATCTAACCTGACAGAACAGGCACCATCTAACCTGACAGAACAGGGACCATCTAACCTGACAGAACAGGGACCATCTAACCTGACAGAACAGGGACCATCTAACCTGACAGAACAGGCACCATCTAACCTGACAGAACAGACACCATCTAACCTGACAGAACAGGGACCATCTAACCTGACAGAACAGGGACCATCTAACCTAACAGAACAGGGACCATCTAACCTGACAGAACAGGGACCATCTAACCTGACAGAACAGGGACCATCTAACCTGACATAACAGGCACCATCTAACCTGACAGAACAGGCACCATCTAACCTGACAGAACAGGGACCATCTAACCTGACATAACAGGCACCATCTAACCTGACAGAACAGGCACCATCTAACCTGACAGAACAGGCACCATCTAACCTGACAGAAAAGGCACCATCTAACCTGACAGAACAGAGACCATCTAACCTGACAGAACAGACACCATCTAACCTGACAGAACAGGGACCATCTAACCTGACAGAACAGGCACCATCTAACCTGACAGAACAGGCACCATCTAAACTGACAGAACAGACATCATCTAACCTGACGGAACAGGCACCATCTAACCTGACAGAACAGGCACCATCTAACCTGACAGAACAATTCTCTGAACTGACTTTCAGTTCAGAGAATTAGCAGGAGAGGTCTATAACAAACCACAGAGACAGTAATGCAGTGTGTAGAATGCTACAGTACCATCCAGTACTGCATGACTTGGTATAGAGAATTAGAAGGAGCGGTCTGTCTGGTTAACCTAATGGTGTCATAGATCTTTTGAAATGATGGAATAGTAAAAGGATACACCCCCCAGCCCCCAGCCCCTCCCCCTCCCCAGCTGGGAGGGCAGGCTGCTCCACAGTCCACACACAGAGGTTGTTCCCATGGAAGAGCTAGTGATTAATCACCAAATGTTATTTACTGTGCAACTGACACGAAAGGGCTGCTAGGGTCTATACCCTGACGCACTAGGGTCTATACCCTGACACACTAGGGTCTATTCCCTGACGCACTAGGGTCTATACCCTGACACACTAGGGTCTATACCCTGACACACTAGGGTCTATACCCTGACACGACAGCGCTGCTAGGGTCTATACCCTGACACACTAGGGTCTATTCCCTGACGCACTAGGGTCTATACCCTGACACACTAGGGTCTATACCCTGACACACTAGGGTCTATACCCTGACACGACAGCGCTGCTAGGGTCTATACCCTGATGCACAAGAGTCTATACCCTGACACACTAGGGTCTATAGACTGACACACTAGGGTCTATACCCTGACATGACAGGGCTGCTAGGGTGTATACACTGACACGACAGGGCTGCTAGGGTCAATACCCTGACACGACAGGGCTGCTAGGGTCTATACCCTGACACAATAGGGCTGCTAGGGTCTATACCCTGACACACTAGGGTCTATACCCTGACAAGACAGGGCTGCTAAGGTCTATACCCTGACACGACAGGGCTGCTAGGATCAATACCCTGACACGACAGGGCTGCTAGGGTCTATACCCTGATGCACAAGAGTCTATACCCTGACACACTAGGGTCTATAGACTGACACACTAGGGTCTATACCCTGACATGACAGGGCTGCTAGGGTGTATACACTGACACGACAGGGCTGCTAGGGTCAATACCCTGACACGACAGGGCTGCTAGGGTCTATACCCTGACACAATAGGGCTGCTAGGGTCTATACCCTGACACACTAGGGTCTATACCCTGACAAGACAGGGCTGCTAAGGTCTATACCCTGACACGACAGGGCTGCTAGGATCAATACCCTGACACGACAGGGCTGCTAGGGTCTATACCCTGACACGACAGGGCTGCTAGGGTCTATACCCTGACACGACAAGGCTGCTAGGGTCTATACCCTGACACGACAGGGCTGCTAGGGTCTATACCCTGAAACGACAGAGGTGCTAGGGACTAGGGCAGGGGTTCCCAAACGGTTCCCACATCACCCCTGCGCGAGCGCACACACGCCACATCTATTTCTATGGGCACAAGCACAGTTCATGACACAAACTGTTCACACCCCTTTTGTTATTGGAAACAATTTTGAAGGTTTAAAGCTTTCCCCACAAACCCCTCTGCCGAACCACTGGGCTAGGGATATATCCTGACATGCTAGGGGCTAGGGATATATCCTGACATGCTAGGGGCTAGGGATATATCCTGACATGCTAGGGGCTAGGGATATATCCTGACATGCTAGGGGCTAGGGATATATCCTGACATTCTAGGGGCTAGGGATATATCCTGACATGCTAGGGGCTAGGGATATATCCTGACATTCTAGGGGCTAGGGATATATCCTGACATGCTAGGCGCTAGGGATATATCCTGACATGCTAGGGGTTAGGGATATATCCTGACATGCTAGGGGCTAGGGATATATCCTGACATGCTAGGGGCTAGGGATATATCCTGACATGCTAGGGGCTAGGGGCTAGGGATATATCCTGACATGCTAGGGGCTAGGGATATATCCTTACATGCTAGGGGCTAGGGATATACCCTGACATGATAGGGGCTAGGGATATATCCTGACATGCTAGGGGCTAGAGGCTAGGGATATATCCTGACATGCTAGGGGCTAGAGGCTAGGGATATATCCTGACATGCTAGGGGCTAGGGATATATCCTGACATGCTAGGGGCTAGGGATATATCCTGACATGCTAGGGGCTAGGGATATATCCTGACATGCTAGGGGCTAGGGATATATCCTGACATTCACTATGCTTAACCCTCACTAGTCGTTCACTATTCTTTACCCTCACTAGCAGTTCACTATACACAAGCAGATGTTATGCAATAGCCAGTAGAGCAGCTGACTTACCCTGCATCTTGTCCATATCCACAAATTAAGGCATCCTTTGCTCCTTCAACTTTGTAGAAATTATCTGAAAAGCAGAGAAGGAACATGACTTATGCACAATACATAAAACTAAGGTTATAAATCAATACACATTACACAAGATATCTGTCTGTCCAGTAGAGGAAAGTCTTCAGGCCTGCTTTAAATGGTCCAACTGATTGAGAGTTCCTGAGATGGTCATTCCAGAGACCAGTAACACAGCAGTAATACACACTACAGAATTACAACTAGAAAAGCTTTGACCCATCATCACTGTGCACCTGCCAGCGTACCTTATATATGCCATTTAGCAGACCATCCTCTGCCAACTGACCCATACAGGACTGAATGTCATTTTATATTACAGCATACCAATTAATATTTAGGGTTTTATATCCCTTGCACTTAACAAAGGCTTCCAAACTGTCAGCAACTACAGGGCAAAACAGATCAAACTGTCAGCAACTACAGGGCAAAACAGATCAAACTGTCAGCAACTACAGGGCAAAACAGATCAAACTGTCAGCAACTACAGGGCAAAACAGATCAAACTGTCAGCAACTACAGGGCAAAACAGATTAAACTGTCAGCAACTACAGGGCAAAACAGATCAAACTGTCAGCAACTACAGGGCAAAACAGATCAAACTGTCAGCAACAACAGGGCAAAACAGATCAAAAGGACATGGCAAAAACCTTCATTGGTGACGAAGTCGTTCATGGAGTTCCAGGTCCGGTTGTTGCAGGTGAAGGTGTCGTTGATGTTGTATGAGGAGTTGACGCAGTGTGCCGCACTACGGACGCACTTCTGCCGCAGGATGCCCATGAAGAGCTGCAGGCCGATGAGGGCGAACACGCTCAGGCAGAACACCGTCAGGATCATCACGTCCGCCAGCTTCTTCACTGACTGGATCAGAGCACCAACGATGGTCTTAAGACCTGGGGGAGACAGACAATAGGTTATACAATTTCCCCAACAGACTTGACAGTTAAACATAGTCCCTACCATGGTCTTCACGCCCCCGGGAGAAAGAGACAGGCTAGAAATGGTCTCCACTATCTTAGATTTCCAGTAGACATAGATGAGTTAGACATTGTCCCGTGATGATCTTTGACCTACAGATGATATTTATCAGCTATACAATGTCCTGCAAGGCTTCAGACCTATCAGCTACCCTTACAGTAAAATGTCCTGCAAGGCTTCAGACCTATCAGCTACCCTTACAGTAAAATGTCCTGCAAGGCTTCAGACCTATCAGCTACCCTTACAGTACAATGTCCTGCAAGGCTTCAGACCTATCAGCTACCCTTACAGTAAAATGTCCTTCAAGGCTTCAGACCTATCAGCTACCCTTACAGTACAATGTCCTGCAAGGCTTCAGACCTATCAGCTACCCTTACAGTACAATGTCCTGCAAGGCTTCAGACCTATCAGCTACCCTTACAGTAAAATGTCCTGCAAGGCTTCAGACCTATCAGCTACCCTTACAGTACAATGTCCTGCAAGGCTTCAGACCTATCAGCTACCCTTACAGTACAATGTCCTGCAAGGCTTCAGACCTATCAGCTACCCAGTACAATGTCCTGCAAGGCTTCAGACCTATCAGCTACCCTTACAGTACAATGTCCTGCAAGGCTTCAGACCTATCAGCTACCCAGTACAATGTCCTGCAAGGCTTCAGACCTATCAGCTACCCTTACAGTACAATGTCCTGCAAGGCTTCAGACCTATCAGCTACCCTTACAGTAAAATGTCCTGCAAGGCTTCAGACCTATCAGCTACCCTTACAGTAAAATGTCCTGCAAGGCTTCAGACCTATCAACTACCCTTAC
>CM042382.1:4968272-5000772 GCA_023634145.1 Thymallus thymallus
AGTACACATAATGAACAGGCTGAATAATGTGAAGAAAGGGTTAAGTAAATCCACGTATATGTTTGTTAATAATATCACATACGGCACCAACCAGTCTTCGAGCTAAATTAAGTTACCCAATTTTTAAAAATGTTTCTGTAAGTGATGTAATTCAGGGAACTAGCCGTCCTTTCAATGGAAAGTAATCATTTTGAAATATGACTATAAGTTCCTCCTAACAGCCCTGACTACCCTGTTCATCCCATATACAGTAAATGCTTGCATGATAGATTGTTCCTGCTCCCATGACCAGCTGGGTTGTTGTTACTGTAGTGCATACTTTATAGCGTAACCTCAGCTTTCAGGTCATAGCTTGGGACTGGGGATGTGCTTTCTCTGTGTCTCTAATTCCGGGCGTACACTACACAACCTTCAAAATCCTAAGATCGCTGAGCCTCTCGCATTAAACAACCGTCTTTCCTGTAGTTTGTTGTGTTGCCAACGTAGAGCTGCGCACAGTGAACAATGTGGTTCAGAATGGTGTTATGATGTGATTAGATTGTTAACGAGCTGTGGCTCAAAGCAGCCTCATAAACGTTTGCGGTCATTCATTCACGCTTGCTATTGAAGAGTTGAAATGTCAAAACGTAGCAAAACTGGACTTCAGAGCTATAACAATTTGACACTTTGGCTGTTAAGGAAGGTACAAATGCATACTAGTTAGCTAGCAGTAGTCATGGCTCCTGCTGGAGTGTCTACACATTCTGGGTGATGTGATACATCATCATCATCTCACTGGGTTCTTCTCTGGCCAGCTCTCATTGGCTATTGCTGATCACAATTCTCAAAACTTGTCATCTCACACTACAAAAGCATTGCAGATTTTCTGCTGATAAAATCAAACAAGTTTGAAAATGTTGGGATATCTGGGACGGCTCAAAGACGGAATCGGTAGCCCTCAGATCGCGTCTCTGACGCGCTCATAAAACAGCTGCGTGCCCCGAGAAGGCAACGACATGGGGATTTTGTCTCCGATCTCAAAAACTTGTCTGGGACAGCTAAATCGTGTAGTGTACACCTGGCTTAAGATGTCTCTCTTTCATTATTTGTTTCCAGAATTCTGTAGTGCATATTTCTAATAAAGTGGACTCTTACTAAAAAATAAGAAGGTACATTTGATGTTTGCTAACAGTACTTTCCAGTATACAGTAAGTACTCCTATAGCAATTGCTAGCGGTAGATTTAAAACCCCTGCAGTATAGTACAGAGCGACAGCATAGATATACTGTAGCACAGTTGAGAAAGAGAGGACGGATGGATTCAGTGGAGAAAGAGAGGACGGACGGATGGATGGATTCAGCAGAGAAAAAGAGGATGGATGGGTGGATTCAGTTGAGAAATAGTGGATAGATGAATACAGTAGAGAAAGAGTGGAAAGATTAATTCAGTAGAGAACGAGTGGATAGATGAATTCAGAAAAAAAAGAGGATAGATGGGTGGATTCAATTGAGAAAGAGTGGATAAATGAATTCAGCAGAGAAAGAGAGGATGGATGAATTCAGTAGAGAAAGAGAGGATGGATGAATTCAGTAGAGAAAGAGAAGATGGATGAATTCAGTAGAGAAAGAGAGGATGGATGGTTCAGTAGAGAAAGAGAGGATGGATGATTTCAGTAGAGAAAGAAAGGATGGATGAATTCAGTAGAGAAAGAGAGGATGGATGGATTCAGTAGAGAAAGAGAGGATGGATGGTTCAGTAGAGAAAGAGTGGATGGATGATTTCAGTAGAGAAAGAAAGGATGGGTGGATTCAGTAGAGAAAGAGAGGATGGATGAATTCAGTAGAGAAAGAAAGGATGGATGAATTCAGTAGAGAAAGAGAGGATGGATGGATTCAGTAGAGAAAGAGAAGATGGATGAATTCAGTAGAGAAAGAGAGGATGGATGATTTCAGTAGAGAAAGAAAGGATGGATGAATTCAGTAGAGAAAGAGAGGATGGATGGATTCAGTAGAGAAAGAGAGGATGGATGGTTCAGTAGAGAAAGAGAGGATGGATGATTTCAGTAGAGAAAGAAAGGATGTATGGATTCAGTAGAGAAAGAGAGGATGGATGGATTCAGTAGAGAAAGAGAGGATGGATGGTTCAGTAGAGAAAGAGTGGATGGATGATTTCAGTAAAGAAAGAAAGGATGGGTGGATTCAGTAGAGAAAGAGAGGATGGATGAATTCAGTAGAGAAAGAAAGGATGGATGAATTCAGTAGAGAAAGAGAGGATGGATGGATTCAGTAGAGAAAGAGAAGATGGATGGATTCAGTAGAGAAAGAGAAGATGGATGAATTCAGTAGAGAAAGAGAGGATGGATGATTTCAGTAGAGAAAGAAAGGATGGATGAATTCAGTAGAGAAAGAGAGGATGGATGGATTCAGTAGAGAAAGAGAGGATGGATGGTTCAGTAGAGAAATAGCGGATGGATGATTTCAGTAGAGAAAGAAAGGATGGATGGATTCAGTAGAGAAAGAGAGGATGGATGAATTCAGTAGAGAAAGAAAGGATGGATGAATTCAGTAGAGAAAGAGAGGATGGATGGATTCAGTAGAGAAAGAAAGGATGGATGAATTCAGTAGAGAAAGAGAGGATGGATGAATTCAGTAGAGAAAGAGAAGATGGATGAATTCAGTAGAGAAAGAGCGGATGGATGAATTCAGTAGAGAAAGAGAAGATGGATGAATTCAGTAGAGAAAGAGAGGATGGATGGTTCAGTAGAGAAAGAGAGGATGGATGATTTCAGTAGAGAAAGAAAGGATGGATGAATTCAGTAGAGAAAGAGAAGATGGATGATTCAGTAGAGAAAGAGAGGATGGATGGTTCAGTAGAGAAAGAGGGGATGGATGGTTCAGTAGAGAAAGAGAGGATGGATGATTTCAGTAGAGAAAGAAAGGATGGATGAATTCAGTAGAGAAAGAGAAGATGGATGATTCAGTAGAGAAAGAAAGGATGGATGAATTCAGTAGAGAAAGAGAAGATGGATGATTCAGTAGAGAAAGAGAGGATGGATGATTCAGTAGAGAAAGAAAGGATGGATGAATTCAGTAGAGAAAGAGAGGATGGATGGATTCAGTAGAGAAAGAAAGGATGTATGGATTCAGTAGAGAAAGAGAGGATGTATGGATTCAGTAGAGATGGATTCAGTAGAGTAAAAGAGGATGGATGAATTCAGTCGTGCATGTAAAGGACCAGCCGTTCGTCTGAGAACTAATAGACAGCCGTCATGTGACGTGAAATCTCCTTGCTCTTATTTCATTTTGGAGATTAAGAGCAGCAGATCAAGGGATTTGGTTGGCGATGCCAGGGAGGAACATCACAAAGCTGTTTCAAAATGGGACTATGGAAAAATCCAATGGGATCCTACCAGGGGAATCTGTAAATATTAGAAATTGGCTGATTGTTCAGTACAGTATAGGACGCATGGCAGGGTGTGGCTTTTACAAGGGTTTTTAAGGGGGTGATTGGAAAGTGGTACCGGTTGAGGTTTTGTCTCGGTGAGGGGTTATCTTAATCGTAGATGTTTCTGTGACATTATACTGAGTAGGCTACCCTGAAAACGCCTCCTGCTTTACAAACAAACAGGCAGACTGATAGAACTGTGGCTACTCTATACTACACAGCAACACAATAAATAAACAGGCCAGACTGATAGAACTGTTGCTCTATACTACACAGCAACACAATAAACAAACGGGCCAGACTGATGGAACTGTGGCTCTATACTACACAGCAACAAACTAACAAACGGGCCAGACTGATAGAACTGTGGCTCTATACTACACAGCAACAAACAAACAAACAGGCCAGACTGATGGAACTGTGGCTCTATACTACACAGCAACAAACAAACAAACAAACAAACAAACAGGCCAGACTGATAGAACTGTGGCTCTATACTACACAGCAACAAACAAACAAACAGGCCAGACTGATAGAACTGTGGCTCTATACTACACAGCAACAAACAAACAAACAGGCCAGACTGATAGAACTGTGGCTCTATACTACACAGCAACACAATAAACAAACAGGCAGACTGATAGAACGGTGGCTCTATACTACACAGCAACAAATAAACAAACGGGCCAGACTGATAGAACTGTGGCTCTATACTACACAGCATCAAACAAACAGGTCAGACTGATAGAACTGTGGCTCTATACTACACAGCAACACAACAAACAAACGGGCCAGACTGATAGAACTGTGGCTCTATACTACACAACAACAAACAAACAAACAAACGGGCCAGACTGATAGAACTGTGACTCTATACTACACAGCAACACAACAAACAAACGGGCCAGACTGATAGAACTGTGGCTCTATACTACACAGCAACAAACAAACAAACGGGCCAGACTGATAGAACTGTGTCTCTATACTACAAAGCAACAAACAGACAAACGGGCCAGACTGATAGAACTGTGGCTCTATACTACACAGTAACAAACAAACAAACGGGCCAGACTGATGGAACTGTGGCTCTATACTACACAGCAACAAACAAACAAACGGGCCAGACTGATAGAACTGTGGCTCTATACTACACAGCAACACACAAACAAACGGGCCAGACCGATAGAACTGTGGCTCTATACTACACAGCAACACAACAAACAAACGGGCCAGACTGATAGAACTGTGGCTCTATATTACACAGCAACACAACAAACAGACAGGCCAGACTGATAGAACTGTGGAACTATACTACACAGCAACACAACAAACAAACGGGCCAGACTGATAGAACTGTGGCTCTATACTACACAGCAACAAACAAACAAACGGGCCAGACTGATAGAACTGTGGAACTATACTACACAGCAACACAACAAACAAACGGGCCAGACTGATAGAACTGTGGCTCTATACTACACAGCAACAAACAAACAAACGGGCCAGACTGATAGAACTGTGGCTCTATACTACACAGCAACAAACAAACAAACGGGCCAGACTGATAGAACTGTGGCTCTATACTACACAGCAACAAACAAACAAACGGGCCAGACTGATAGAACTGTGGAACTATACTACACAGCAACACAATAAAGGGATCCAGCGGCAACAAAGAAACAATTACATCTACTGCTTTATATAATGTAGAATGTTACTGACCAGATGTTACATTACATAGAACTGTTTTCCTCTGGGCTCATCACTAATCACTAACTAACTAACAGCCAGCCAGCCAGCCAGCCAGCCAGCCAGCCAGCCAGCCAGCCAGACAGACAGTCAGACAGTCAGACAGACAGACAGTCAGACCGTTGTAAAGGATATGAATGGACCAGGACTTTGATGGAGATTCTTCTGAGGAAGGTGAAAGGGGTAAATATATAGAGAGCAGACGTGGCACTGAACCGGAAGATGGCCGTCCCTTTATTTACTACTATAAAGGTCTGAGGAAAGAGAGAAAGAGGAAGATGCATTAGTAACAATACAAGTAGTGGTTTGAGGTCAAATCACAGTAAACAAATAGTTGTAAAGTGCACAATACTCTATTCAATATAATCCAGTAGGGGGCAGGTTTGAGTAAACCTCTCTTTGGTCTGTGCTGGTCCAAATAACCTGTTCTAAAACAGGAGTCAATAAATAGATTCTTGTGTGTACTGGACATTATTTATTTATCTCCATGTTGAGAGTCTGACTGTGTCTACCATCTGTCTACATCAATGGTAAGCAGTGTCTAGGCAGCCCTGCAGTCCTCCAAGACAGACCTGGGTTCAAATACTATTTGATTTCTTTCAAATATTTTGAGTGTTGCCTCTAGCCTGCTTGGAGTGCCAGATGGGTGGGGATTGCAGTTTTGGGACTATTCTATTGGTCAATTAAGCCAGGCAAGCTCAAATCGAGCGCATATAAAGTATTTGGAATGATTTCAAATAGTATTTGAACCCAGCCAGGTTCAAGCAGTGAACTCCTTCCCATCAACAGAGCCAGTCAGTGCACTATAAGGCTAGCCCAGCTCAGATAATGCCTGCAACTTTTCTGCAAAGCAGGCTGAACAGATGTGGCCGCATTTATTTAAATATTTATTTGTCTTTGGTTAATCCCACCATCGAGCAGCAGCAGGGCCAGTCTTTGCCGTTCTGCCGCCATAGGCAAGACCAAAAAATGTCTATCCCAGTAAGCAAAATTATATTGAAAATATATATTTTAAAGACGTTGAAAGATGAAAAGGTATTTTCCGTATGTTTAAAATGCTTGTTTTACAGACGTTGAAAATATGTATTTTCCGGATGTTGAAATCAGGCTAATTTTTGGTTCTGAAAGAAATGTTTGGGTCAATTCAAGGCTGTACCGGACCAAAATGTGATGCCCTTGGATAATGAAATCAAGGCCGGTCTGGACCGCACCAAACCTCAGATTTAGTCCAGATCGGACCAAAACCCAATGTCAGTGGAAGTGGAAATCAAGGCCGGTCCGGAATTGCACCAAAAAAAGACATTGAAAAAATGTAGGCTTGTGCTTATTGGGGTGTGCCCACCATGTCAGCCTGCAATGGAATTTTATGCCCATCCAACATTTGTAAAACAGCCCGTTGCAATGGCTTTATTAGTCCTGATTCCTGTGAATTATATTGGATATTTAAAATCTGAATATTAGCTACCCAACTTGATCAGGAGTTATCGCAAGCCTATTTGCAATGTGTTTACACAGCGGTAAATGCAGAAGTATTTTCTTTTTCATGATCAGCTTGTCAAAAATGGACAGATACTAACTTGAAACCACTGATCATGACAATGGGGTGAAACTCCTGGACACCAGTTGTGATTGGTCCATTTGACTTTGGCCTGTCCTGTATTTAGGATGTTGTTTGTTAACATGACAGCACATGTTTTATTTGTTGAGCACCATTTAGTTTAGGCTATTTGATGGGAGAAACCTGCATGATGTAAACAGTGTCCGTCTCATTATATTGTCATCCATTTTATCTCCAGCCTGTAGGCTACAGAAAAGGCCCCATACTCTTTCTACCCTATCCTATATCTGCTACATGATTTATATTTTTGTAAAGGAACGTTGGTGGAGCGCTGCAGAGATGTGTCTCTCCAACAGCACCCTGGAGAGGCGCCCTGGGAATGGACAAGCAACATATTTTGTGCCCCTGCCTTTGACGTAGTGGGCACTGCTTATCACAGGGTGGCATCAGCGCTCACCTAAAAAGCCCATATGCCACTAGTTGTCATTGATTTTGGGCAGAATTATGCGAGGTTTTATGTGTTGTTGTTGGAGGTGCGTCTTGATCACTTTAGATCAGAAAATGCCGCCCTCGTCAATCTGCCACCATTCTTTCATCCCTCTGTAAAGACTCTGGTCAGGGACAGAGAGGCCTGATCTACAACTCTGTAAAGACTCTGGTCAGGGACAGAGAGGCCTGATCTACAACTCTGTAAAGACTCTGGTCAGGGACAGAGAGGCCTGATCTACAACTCTGTAAAGACTCTGGTCAGGGACAGAGAGGCCTGATCTACAACTCTGTAAAGACTCTGGTCAGGGACAGAGAGGCCTGATCTACAACTCTGTAAAGACTCTGGTCAGGGACAGAGAGGCCTGATCTACAACTCTGTAAAGACTCTGGTCAGGGACAGAGAGGCCTGATCTACAACTCTGTAAAGACTCTGGTAATGGACAGAGAGGCCTGATCTACAACTCTGTAAACACTCTGGTAATGGACAGAGAGGCCTGATCTACAACTCTGTAAACACTCTGGTAATGGACAGAGAGGCCTGATCTACAACTCTGTAAACACTCTGGTAATGGACAGAGAGGCCTGATCTACAACTCTGTAAACACTCTGGTAATGGACAGAGAGGCCTGATCTACAACTCTGTAAACACTCTGGTAATGGACAGAGAGGCCTGATCTACAACTCTGTAAACACTCTGGTAATGGACAGAGAGGCCTGATCTACAACTCTGTAAACACTCTGGTAATGGACAGAGAGGCCTGATCCACAACTCTGTAAACACTCTGGTAATGGACAGAGAGGCCTGATCTACAACTCTGTAAACACTCTGGTAATGGACAGAGAGGCCTGATCTACAACTCTGTAAACACTCTGGTAATGGACAGAGAGGCCTGATCTACAACTCTGTAAAGACTCTGGTAATGGACAGAGAGGCCTGATCTACAACTCTGTAAACACTCTGGTAATGGACAGAGAGGCCTGATCTACAACTCTGTAAAGACTCTGGTAATGGACAGAGAGGCCTGATCTACAACTCTGTAAAGACTCTGGTAATGGACAGAGAGGCCTGATCTACAACTCTGTAAACACTCTGGTGAGGGACAGAGAGGCCTGATCTACAACTCTGTAAAGACTCTGGTGAGGGACAGAGAGGCCTGATCTACAACTCTGTAAACACTCTGGTGAGGGACAGAGAGGCCTGATCTACAACTCTGTAAACACTCTGGTGAGGGACAGAGAGGCCTGATCTACAACTCTGTAAACACTCTGGTGAGGGACAGAGAGGCCTGATCTACAACTCTGTAAACACTCTGGTGAGGGACAGAGAGGCCTGATCTACAACTCTGTAAACACTCTGGTGAGGGACAGAGAGGCCTGATCTACAACTCTGTAAAGACTTTGGTCAGGGACAGAGAGGCCTGATCTACAACTCTGTAAACACTCTGGTCAGGGACAGAGAGGCCTGATCTACAACTCTGTAAAGACTTTGGTCAGGGACAGAGAGGCCTGATCTACAACTCTGTAAAGACTCTGGTCAGGGACAGAGAGGCCTGATCTACAACTCTGTAAAGACTCTGGTCAGGGACAGAGAGGCCTGATCTACAACTCTGTAAAGACTCTGGTCAGGGACAGAGAGGCCTGATCTACAACTCTGTAAAGACTCTGGTCAGGGACAGAGAGGCCTGATCTACAACTCTGTAAAGACTCTGGTCAGGGACAGAGAGGCCTGATCTACAACTCTGTAAAGACTCTGGTCAGGGACAGAGAGGCCTGATCTACAACTCTGTAAAGACTCTGGTCAGGGACAGAGAGGCCTGATCTACAACTCTGTAAAGACTCTGGTCAGGGACAGAGAGGCCTGATCTACAACTCTGTAAAGACTCTGGTCAGGGACAGAGAGGCCTGATCTACAACTCTGTAAAGACTCTGGTCAGGGACAGAGAGGCCTGATCTACAACTCTGTAAACACTCTGGTAATGGACAGAGAGGCCTGATCTACAACTCTGTAAACACTCTGGTAATGGACAGAGAGGCCTGATCTACAACTCTGTAAACACTCTGGTAATGGACAGAGAGGCCTGATCTACAACTCTGTAAACACTCTGGTAATGGACAGAGAGGCCTGATCTACAACTCTGTAAACACTCTGGTAATGGACAGAGAGGCCTGATCTACAACTCTGTAAACACTCTGGTAATGGACAGAGAGGCCTGATCTACAACTCTGTAAAGACTCTGGTAATGGACAGAGAGGCCTGATCTACAACTCTGTAAACACTCTGGTAATGGACAGAGAGGCCTGATCTACAACTCTGTAAACACTCTGGTAATGGACAGAGAGGCCTGATCTACAACTCTGTAAACACTCTGGTAATGGACAGAGAGGCCTGATCTACAACTCTGTAAACACTCTGGTAATGGACAGAGAGGCCTGATCTACAACTCTGTAAACACTCTGGTAATGGACAGAGAGGCCTGATCTACAACTCTGTAAAGACTCTGGTAATGGACAGAGAGGCCTGATCTACAACTCTGTAAACACTCTGGTAATGGACAGAGAGGCCTGATCTACAACTCTGTAAAGACTCTGGTAATGGACAGAGAGGCCTGATCTACAACTCTGTAAAGACTCTGGTAATGGACAGAGAGGCCTGATCTACAACTCTGTAAACACTCTGGTGAGGGACAGAGAGGCCTGATCTACAACTCTGTAAACACTCTGGTGAGGGACAGAGAGGCCTGATCTACAACTCTGTAAAGACTCTGGTAATGGACAGAGAGGCCTGATCTACAACTCTGTAAACACTCTGGTGAGGGACAGAGAGGCCTGATCTACAACTCTGTAAACACTCTGGTGAGGGACAGAGAGGCCTGATCTACAACTCTGTAAACACTCTGGTGAGGGACAGAGAGGCCTGATCTACAACTCTGTAAACACTCTGGTGAGGGACAGAGAGGCCTGATATACAACTCTGTAAACACTCTGGTGAGGGACAGAGAGGCCTGATCTACAACTCTGTAAAGACTTTGGTCAGGGACAGAGAGGCCTGATCTACAACTCTGTAAACACTCTGGTCAGGGACAGAGAGGCCTGATCTACAACTCTGTAAAGACTTTGGTCAGGGACAGAGAGGCCTGATCTACAACTCTGTAAAGACTCTGGTAATGGACAGAGAGGCCTGATCTACAACTCTGTAAACACTCTGGTAATGGACAGAGAGGCCTGATCTACAACTCTGTAAACACTCTGGTCAGGGACAGAGAGGCCTGATCTACAACTCTGTAAAGACTCTGGTAATGGACAGAGAGGCCTGATCTACAACTCTGTAAAGACTCTGGTAATGGACAGAGAGGCCTGATCTACAACTCTGTAAACACTCTGGTGAGGGACAGAGAGGCCTGATCTACAACTCTGTAAACACTCTGGTGAGGGACAGAGAGGCCTGATCTACAACTCTGTAAAGACTTTGGTCAGGGACAGAGAGGCCTGATCTACAACTCTGTAAAGACTCTGGTCAGGGACAGAGAGGCCTGATCTACAACTCTGTAAACACTCTGGTGAGGGACAGAGAGGCCTGATCTACAACTCTGTAAACACTCTGGTGAGGGACAGAGAGGCCTGATCTACAACTCTGTAAAGACTTTGGTCAGGGACAGAGAGGCCTGATCTACAACTCTGTAAAGACTCTGGTCAGGGACAGAGAGGCCTGATCTACAACTCTGTAAACACTCTGGTCAGGGACAGAGAGGCCTGATCTACAACTCTGTAAAGACTCTGGTAATGGACAGAGAGGCCTGATCTACAACTCTGTAAACACTCTGGTCAGGGACAGAGAGGCCTGATCTACAACTCTGTAAACACTCTGGTCAGGGACAGAGAGGCCTGATCTACAACTCTGTAAACACTCTGGTCAGGGACAGAGAGGCCTGATCTACAACTCTGTAAAGACTCTGGTAATGGACAGAGAGGCCTGATCTACAACTCTGTAAAGACTCTGGTCAGGGACAGAGAGGCCTGATCTACAACTCTGTAAACACTCTGGTCAGGGACAGAGAGGCCTGATCTACAACTCTGTAAAGACTTTGGTCAGGGACAGAGAGGCCTGATCTACAACTCTGTAAAGACTTTGGTCAGGGACAGAGAGGCCTGATCTACAACTCTGTAAACACTCTGGTGAGGGACAGAGAGGCCTGATCTACAACTCTGTAAAGACTTTGGTCAGGGACAGAGAGGCCTGATCTACAACTCTGTAAACACTCTGGTCAGGGACAGAGAGGCCTGATCTACAACTCTGTAAACACTCTGGTCAGGGACAGAGAGGCCTGATCTACAACTCTGTAAACACTGGTGAGGGACAGAGAGGCCTGATCTACAACTCTGTAAACACTCTGGTGAGGGACAGAGAGGCCTGATCTACAACTCTGTAAAGACTTTGGTCAGGGACAGAGAGGCCTGATCTACAACTCTGTAAACACTCTGGTCAGGGACAGAGAGGCCTGATCTACAACTCTGTAAAGACTCTGGTAATGGACAGAGAGGCCTGATCTACAACTCTGTAAACACTCTGGTCAGGGACAGAGAGGCCTGATCTACAACTCTGTAAACACTCTGGTCAGGGACAGAGAGGCCTGATCTACAACTCTGTAAACACTCTGGTCAGGGACAGAGAGGCCTGATCTACAACTCTGTAAAGACTCTGGTAATGGACAGAGAGGCCTGATCTACAACTCTGTAAACACTCTGGTCAGGGACAGAGAGGCCTGATCTACAACTCTGTAAACACTCTGGTCAGGGACAGAGAGGCCTGATCTACAACTCTGTAAAGACTTTGGTCAGGGACAGAGAGGCCTGATCTACAACTCTGTAAAGACTTTGGTCAGGGACAGAGAGGCCTGATCTACAACTCTGTAAACACTCTGGTGAGGGACAGAGAGGCCTGATCTACAACTCTGTAAAGACTTTGGTCAGGGACAGAGAGGCCTGATCTACAACTCTGTAAACACTCTGGTCAGGGACAGAGAGGCCTGATCTACAACTCTGTAAACACTCTGGTCAGGGACAGAGAGGCCTTATCTACAACTCTGTAAAGACTTTGGTCAGGGACAGAGAGGTCTGATCTACAACTCTGTAAAGACTCTGGTCAGGGACAGAGAGGCCTGATCTACAACTCTGTAAAGACTTTGGTCAGGGACAGAGAGGTCTGATCTACAACTCTGTAAAGACTCTGGTCAGGGACAGAGAGGCCTGACCCTTTGATAATCCCATTACACTGCCGACTCAGAGGTCGTAAGAGGTGTAGGATCTCATCTCACACTACATGGATGAGACCACTAAATGTCAATGGGACTAAATGGAAAAACTAATATTGTTAGATTTGGGGGTTATCAGTATTATTTTGGAGAAAGAGAAGTTGAATCATAGACAAAAATAAACAAAGCATTATTGTAAAGTGTGTGGACAGGTAAGTGACTTTGAACTGACATTAGACCTTCGAGAAGAACAAGGGAAACAGGAGAGCATTAGTAGTTCCCCAAAATATAGTACTGATTGGCGGCCCTGTATAGTAGAGTAACCTTGTATACTACAGAAACTGGATTCTGGACTTCCTGACGGGCCGACCCCAGGCGATGAGGGTAGGCAACAACACATCCGCCACGTTGACCATCAACACAGGGGTGCGTGCTTAGTCCCTTCCTGTAGTCTCTTCCTGTACTCCCTGTTAGGGCTAGATTTAGAATAAGGGTTAAGGTTAGGGCTAGGTTTAGAATAAGGGTTAAGGTTAGGGCTAGGTTTAGAATAAGGGCTAAGGTTAGGGCTAGGTTTAGAATAAGGGCTAAGGTTAGGGCTAGGTTTAGAATAAGGGCTAAGGTTAGGGCTAGGTTTAGAATAAGGGTTAAGGTTAGGGCTAGGTTTAGAATAAGGGCTAAGGTTAGGGCTAGGTTTAGAATAAGGGCTAAGGTTAGGGCTAGGTTTAGAATAAGGGTTAAGGTTAGGGCTAGGTTTAGAGTAAGGGCTAAGGTTAGGGCTAGGTTTAGAATAAGGGTTAAGGTTAGGGCTAGGTTTAGAATAAGGGCTACTAACACTGGACTCTACCCACACACTCACACATACACACCCCAACACACACACATACACACCCCAACACACACATACACACCCCAACACACACATACACACCCCAACACACACATACACACCCCAACACACACACATACACACCCCAACACACACACATACACACCCCAACACACACACATACACACCCCAACACACACACATACACACCCCAACACACACACATACACACCCCAACACACACACATACACACCCCAACACACACACATACACACCCCAACACACACACATACACACCCCAACACACACACATACACACCCCAACACACACACATACACACCCCAACACACACACATACACACCCCAACACACACACATACACACCCCAACACACACATACACACCCCAACACACACATACACACCCCAACACACACACTACATACACCCACACACATATAACATGCGCACACATGCATACTGACGCCACACACCCACACTTTCACACATGCTGCTGCTACTGTCTACAAAATGAAGGACAGCCACAAGCTGCCCAGTGACATGAGCATACCGGACAAGCTAAATTACTTCTATGCTCGCTTCGAGGCAAGCAACACTGAAGCATGCATGAGAGCATCAGTTGTTCCGGACGACTGTGTGATCACGCTTTTCGTAGCCGATCTGAGTAAGAGCTTTGAACAGGTCAACATTCACAAGGCCGTAGGGCCAGACGGATTACCAGAACGTGTACTCCCAGCATGCACTGACATTTTCAAACTGCCCCTGACTGAGTCTGTAATACCAACACGTTTCAAGCAGACCACCATAGTCCCTGTGCCCAAGAACACTAAGGTAACCTGCCTAAATGACTACAGACCCGTAGCACTCACGTCTGTATCCATGCAGTGCTTTGAAAGGCTGGTCATGGCTCACTTCAATACCATTATCCCAGAAACCCTAGATCCACTTCAATTTGCATACCGCCCCAACAGAAGATGCAATCGCAATCACACTCCACACTGTCCTTTCCCACCTGGACAAAAGGACCACCTATGTGAGAATGCTATTCATTGACTACAGCTCAGCATTCAACACCATAGTGCCCTCAAAGCTCATCACTAAGCTAAGGACCCTGGGACTAAACACCTCCATCTGCAACTGGATCCTGGACTTCCTGACGGACCGCCCCCAGGTGGTAAGGGTAGGTAACAACACATCTGCCACGCTGATCGTCAACACTGGGGCCCCTCAGGGGTGTGTGCTCAGTCTCCTCCTGTAATCCCTGTTCACCCATGACTGCATGGCCAAGCACGACTCCAACACCATCATTAAGTTTGCCAACGACCCAACAGTGGTAGGCCTGATCACCAACAACGATGAGACAGCCTATAGGGAGGAGGTCAGAGATGTGGTGCCAGGATAACAACAATCTCCCTCAACGTGATCAAGACAAAAGAGAAGATTGTGGACTACAGGAAAAGGAGAACAGAGTACGCCCCCATTCTCATCGACGGGGCTGTAGTGGAGCAGGTTGAGAGCTTCAAGTTCCTTGGTGTCCACATCACCAAACTATCATGTTCCAAACCAAGACAGTCGTGAAGAGGGCACGACAAAGCCTATTCCCTCTCAGGAGACTGAAAAGATTTGGCATGGGTCCTCAGATCCTCAAAAAGTCCTACAGCTGCACCATCGAGAGTATCCTGACTGGTTGCATAACCGCCTGGTATGGCAACTGCTCGGCCTCCGACCGCAAGGCACTACAGAGAGTAGTGTGTACCGCCCAGTACATCACTGAGACCAAACTTTCTGCCATCCAGGACCTCTATAGGTCAGAGGAAGGCCCTAAAATTGGCAAAGACTCCTGCCACCGTAGTCATAGACTGTTCTCTCTGCTACCGCATGGCAAGCGGTACCGGAGCGCCAAGTCTAGGTCTAAAAGGTTTCTTAACAGTGTTCACCCTTAAGCCAAAAGGCTGCTGAACAGCTAATCAAATGGCTACCCGGACTATTTGCACCCCCCCACCCCCCCTTCCCAGATTTTGCGCTGCTGCTACTCTCTGTTCATGATCTATTACCTCAACTACCTCGACTTACCTGTACCCCCACACATTGCACAATTTGATTTGATTTGATCATTGTATTACCTGGTACTCCCTGTATATAGCCATGTTATTACCTGGTACTCCCTGTATATAGCCATGTTATTACCTGGTACTCCCTGTATATAGCCATGTTATTACCTGGTACTCCCTGTATATAGCCATGTTATTACCTGGTACTCCCTGTATATAGCCATGTTATTACCTGGTACTCCCTGTATATAGCCATGTTATTACCTGGTACTCCCTGTATATAGCCATTTTATTACCTGGTACTTCCTGTATATAGCCATGTTATTACCTGGTACTCCCTGTATATAGCCATGTTATTACCTGGTACTCCCTGTATATAGCCATGTTATTACCTGGTACTCCCTGTATATAGCCATGTTATTACCTGGTACTCCCTGTATATAGCCATGTTATTACCTGGTACTCCCTGTATATAGCCATGTTATTACCTGGTACTCCCTGTATATAGCCATTTTATTACCTGGTACTTCCTGTATATAGCCATGTTATTACCTGGTACTCCCTGTATATAGCCATGTTATTACCTGGTACTCCCTGTATATAGCCATGTTATTACCTGGTACTCCCTGTATATAGCCATGTTATTACCTGGTACTCCCTGTATATAGCCATGTTATTAACTGGTACTCCCTGTATATAGCCATGTTATTACCTGGTACTCCCTGTATATAGCCATGTTATTACCTGGTACTCCCTGTATATAGCCATGTTATTACCTGGTACTCTCTGTATATAGCCATGTTATTACCTGGCACTCCCTGTATATAGCCATGTTATTACCTGGCACTTCCTGTATATAGCCATGTTATTACCTGCCACTTCCTGTATATAGCCATGTTATTACCTGGCACTCCCTGTATATAGCCATGTTATTACCTGCCACCTCCTGTATATAGCCATGTTATTACCTGCCACTTCCTGTATATAGCCATGTTATTACCTGCCACTTCCTGTATATAGCCATGTTAATACCTGCCACTTCCTGTATATAGCCATGTTATTACCTGCCACTTCCTGTATATAGCCATGTTATTACCTGACACAGAAATATTGTGTGAGGAGAAAGAATCACTGTCTCAGTAAGATATTTTAATGCAAGCCTTGTAAGTGTCTATATTTGTTGCATCCATTAGTAAGAGTGCTGTACTAATTTAAGTGATATGTGGTGGTGGTTCACTAACAATTAAATATAGGGGACAGATAAGAGTGGTAGCAGGTCTTAGACCTTTTAATGGTTGAATATTTATCCATGTCCATTTGATCTGTTTTGCCCTGTAATCAAAGTCAGTTTGGAAGCCTTTGTTAAGGCCTCTAGAAGTACAAGTGATATAAAACACCAAATATTCATTAATATGCTGTTATATGCATACACCAACCTGCTTGTTCTAATTCCTTACCATGAATATCTATTTATTGTATTGGCACTATCATAGAGAGTCAGAGATATCATGTTTCAGGTCTCCGCCCAAAGGACGGCTCATAATGATGTCTTGAACGGAGCAAATGGAATGACATCAAACCATGTGTTTCATGTATTTGATACCATTCCACTTATTCCGCTCCAGCCATTACTATGAGCCCGTCCTCCCCACACCCCTCACTATGAGCCCGTCCTCCCCACACCCCTCACTATGAGCCCGTCCTCCCCACACCCCTCACTATGAGCCCGTCCTCCCCACACCCCTCACTATGAGCCCGTCCTCCCCACACCCCTCACTATGAGCCCGTCCTCCCCACACCCCTCACTCACCCTCTGATTCTTGAAGTAGAAGGGATCGATGTCATCCAGAGGTACCCCAACCAGTCCTGGGGGAATGTCACCAAAGATACGTGGAAGCTGTTTGCCGGCCTCCAGGTCGGGCCTGGGCATGGGCAGCTCCACGTTGCCCAGATCCTCCTGGTAATCCTTGGCGTTCTTGGCCTGCTCCTCTGCAATCCGCTGCTCGATGGCGGCCAGGGATTCGCGAGTGAACCGGCGCAAGCCATCAGGACCCGTTGGTAACAGCATGGCTGCCATCTTTTCATCCTGATTCTCCTGTACTAGAATTTACTTACAGCTGATGTTGCAGGTGGAGGTGGGGAAGACAGATGCCAAAGGGTAAGAGAGAGAGAGGGAAAGAGAGGGCGAGAACGAGAGAGAGTGAGAGAGTGGGTAAGACAGAAACAGAGAGGGAGAGAGAGAGAAAGAGAGGGCGAGAGAGAGGGAGAGAGTGGGTAAGACAGAAACAGAGAGGGAGAGAGTGGGTAAGACAGAAACAGAGAGGGAGAGAGCGGGTAAGACAGAAACAGAGAGGGAGAGAGTGGGTAAGACAGAAACAGAGAGGGAGAGAGTGGGTAAGACAGAAACAGAGAGGGAGAGAGAGAGAAAGAGAAAAAGAGGGAGAGGGAGAGGGAGAGAGAGAGAGAGAGAGAGAGAGAGAGAGAGAGAGAGAGAGAGAGAGAGAGAGAGAGAGAGAGAGAGAGAGAGAGAGAGCATTAGTTCAGTGTTCTATAGAATAGGACTTCTGTAGGGAACAGTTGGTTGATTGACCTAAGTATGGGTTAGAAAGTAAGTACCACAACACATTCAAGACACCACTATGATATAAATTACTATTGTCACGTAGGGACTCCTTCATACTCATCATATAACAAACCCCAGCTCCATTATGGTTTTGACTAGATAGTATACAGTTTATGTCAGAATTGACCAGAATTTACTTTTCGTAGCAGGTTAGGAGAATTTACACAGCAGGTTAGGATAGTTATTGTATCAGGTTAGGAAAATTAAGTTACTGCTAGGAAAGGGTTAGGGTTAGCTAAAAAAACAACATTAAAATAATCTACTTTTGACATCAATTTGACATAAACTGTATTCTATCTAGCCATGACCCTCCATTATGCATGGATTACAACTCCAACCCTGACCCTTGTCTTCCGCTGATGCAACTGTAAATTCCCTTCAACAATAGAGATTTATGACTGAATGTCACTGTGTTCTATGAACAGGCCTGATGGGACAGCATTGTGTATCTAAGCTCTCAGCTCTCAGGAGCTGATTTCCCAGAGGGCCATTCTGCTCTAATCCAGATCCAATAGGCTGTATTTTGCTGTATCTTGTATTTTTATACTTTTACATACTGCTGCACTACGTATCATGTATCATGTATCTGTCTTTTGTGTTTTTTGTTCTGGCATTTTGCACCTGCCCTGTGTTTTTTGAAGCTGCTTGATAAAGTAATTTCCGCTCTGGGATCAAAGTATCTATCTATCTATCTATCTATCTATCTATCTATCTATCTATCTATCTATCTATCTATCTATCTATCTATCTATCTATCTATCTATCTATCTATCTATCTATCTATCTATCTATCTATCTATCTATCTATCATAAGGCCTCTAGCTGCACTGCTGACAGTTACTCTGACAACCTTCAAGTGGCCAAACCTACTGGAGGATATCAGCTTTAAAGGAAAGGAATGATCCACAGAAAATGCATAATTTGTTGACATTATATCTCCTGAACCACAGCGGATATTGGGATGGGAGGAAACAGATGACTAAAGAAACACAGCAGACTATGGATATGAGATGCTACTTTTAATACTACTCTGGTGTATGTAACAATACATTATAACATGTTTATTAACATTATTAGACTGCTTAGTAGAATATAACATTAATAATAGAATAGGACTAGACTGCATCATTGCTAGATAATTCTAACGAGGTGTTCATTGTCATTGTGAGGTGGTCATCTGTGGCTGTTCTGTCATTGTGAGCTGGTAATCTGTAGCTGTTCTGTCATTGTGAGGTGGTAATCTGTAGCTGTTCTGTCATTGTGAGGTGGTAATCTGTAGCTGTTCTGTCATTGTGAGCTGGTAATCTGTAGCTGTTCTGTCATTGTGAGCTGGTAATCTGTAGCTGTTCTGTCATTGTGAGGTGGTAATCTGTAGCTGTTCTGTCATTGTGAGGTGGTCATCTGTAGCTGTTCTGTCATTGTGAGCTAGTAATCTGTAGCTGTTCTGTCATTGTGAGGTGGTAATCTGTAGCTGTTCTGTCATTGTGAGGTGGTAATCTGTAGCTGTTCTGTCATTGTGAGGTGGTCATCTGTAGCTGTTCTGTCATTGTGAGCTAGTAATCTGTAGCTGTTCTGTCATTGTGAGGTGGTAATCTGTAGCTGTTCTGTCATTGTGAGGTGGTAATCTGTAGCTGTTCTGTCATTGTGAGGTGGTAATCTGTAGCTGTTCTGTCATTGTGAGGTGGTAATCTGTAGCTGTTCTGTCATTGTGAGGTGGTAATCTGTAGCTGTTCTGTCATTGTGAGGTGGTAATCCGTAGCTGTTCTGTCATTGTGAGGTGGTAATCTGTAGCTGTTCTGTCATTGTGAGGTGGTAATCCGTAGCTGTTCTGTCATTGTGAGGTGGTAATCTGTAGCTGTTCTGTCATTGTGAGGTGGTAATCCGTAGCTGTTCTGTCATTGTGAGGTGGTAATCTGTAGCTGTTCTGTCATTGTGAGGTGGTAATCTGTAGCTATTCTGTCATTGTGAGGTGGTAATCCGTAGCTGTTCTGTCATTGTGAGGTGGTAATCTGTAGCTGTTCTGTCATTGTGAGGTGGTAATCTGTAGCTGTTCTGTCATTGTGAGGTGGTAATCTGTAGCTGTTCTGTCATTGTGAGGTGGTAATCTGTAGCTGTTCTGTCATTGTGAGGTGGTCATCTGTACCTTTCTGAAAGTTCTAGTGTGTCATTGTTGCCGTCTCATTGCAAAGGATCTCTTACAGTAAAAAATGTGTGTCGTTGCTCGACGGCTAGTACGTCCCCACCACCACCACTGTGGCGTTCTTATATTTCTCTCTGTTTAGGCTTTGTGTTATTTAATGTGTTATTTAAAGAAAGCTAAGGCTGAAAGCCGGATTGACTCTACTGTTCTGATTGGAAGAGCCCAGGGCAGAGAGAGAGAGAGAGAGAGAGAGAGAGAGAGAGAGAGAGAGAGAGAGAGTGAGAGAGAGAAAGAGAGAGAGAGAGAGAGAGAGAGAGTGAGGGAGTTTCAGTCAGTGCATACGTGTTGAAAGAAAGACATGTTTTAAGTTCTCTTCCTGTTACCCAACCGTCTCTGTCAAAGTAGGCCAGCCATAGTTGTCAGTCAGAGGATTATAAAGCAATGGTCACTAGCCAGCCCTGACCTGGGATGGGGATGGGGTGGGGAACTGTCCTCCCATGTAGGGGGAGTGGGGAACTGGTTGAATTGACATCATTATAAAACTGGGATGACATCATTATAAAACTGGGATGACATCATTATAAAACTGGGATGACATCATTATAAAACTGGGATGACATCATTATAAAACTGGGATGACATCATTATAAAACTGGGATGACATCATTATAAAACTGGGATGACATCATTAGGCCTACAATCTGAAACTGGCTGAGGTGATGTCCTTGTTTAGACTGCATTTCAACCAGTGTTGCCCTTAATGCTGGGCTGCCGTTGAAGTACTTTTTTCCCATTCGACCTCTTTCTCCAACTGGATAAAAGGGAACTATTTTAACCAATAATGACAGAGGGACTGATTCTAGTTAGAATAACCAGGCTGCTGTGTAACCGGCTGCCCCACATATTACAGGCCAAACAGCTGCCTAAAATCAAATGGTTTAAAAAGAGGATCAAAACCAAGTTATCCCTATTGAGAAAGATTGAGATTTTCCTGTCCATAGCACTGGCTTAGCTCCTAGCATTCCCTATTAAGAAATTGAGAGATTGTCCATCCATATCATTAGCTTAGCTCCTAGCATTCCCTATTAAGAAATTGAAAGATCGTTAGTTCCATATCATTGGCTTAGGTCATAGCATTCCCTATGGTATTGGCTTATCTCCCGGTGGGGAGTTCCCCTGTCCTGTCCTATGCTGTCCTGTCCTGAAACACATTGATCCATGATCCCTACACACCACACCACACCACACCACACCACACCCAGCCAGCCAGACAGATACTAGACGTAATCTCTTATCTGCTTTTATTTGATCTGCTTATTTGGCCCAGGTTGATCTCAATCTCAGATCAGATCATATATTTCACTGACTGGGTTCATCCAACTGTATCACTAACTAGATCCAACCAACTGGACACTGACGGGGATCCAACCAACTGGACACTGACTGGGATCCAACCAACTGGACACTGACTGGGATCCAACCAACTGGACACTGACTGGGGTCCAACCAACTGGACACTGACTGGGATCCAACCAACTGGACACTGACTGGGGTCCAACCAACTGGACACTGACTGGGATCCAACCAACTGGACACTGACTGGGATCCAACCAACTGGACACTGACTGGGATCCAACCAACTGGACACTGACTGGGGTCCAACCAACTGGACACTGACGGGGATCCAACCAACTGGACACTGACTGGGATCCAACCAACTGGACACTGACTGGGATCCAACCAACTGGACACTGACTGGGATCCAACCAACTGGACACTGACTGGGGTCCAACCAACTGGACACTGACGGGGATCCAACCAACTGGACACTGACTGGGATCCAACCAACTGGATCACTGACGGGAATCCAACCAACTGGACACTGACGGGAATCCAACCAATGTTGTTCCCATTTGGTGGGGGAATAAATAGGTTAAATTCTCCATTAGCAGATAAAGATACTGCCAATGGTTTTTCTGTCTCTTGTGATTTGGAATTCAGAGATGCACCGTGCAAGAGAAGAGCACTCACGGGTCACAAAGCTGTAGCAATGCTGAATACTGCAGTCATCTGCAGTGTCAGGTGACATATCATGCCCTGTGAGACAGACCGCTTCTACACATCGTTATATGTGGTGAAATATCATGCCCTGTGAGACAGACCGCTTCTACACATCGTTATATGTGGTGAAATATCATACCCTGTGAGACAGACCGCTTCTACACATCGTTACATGTGGTGAAATATCATACCCTGTGAGACAGACCGCTTCTACACATCGTTACATGTGGTGAAATATCATACCCTGTGAGATAGATAGATAGAGTGGTCTATCTATCTATCTATCTATCTATCTATCTATCTATCTATCTATCTATCTATCTATCTATCTATCTATCTATCTATCTATCTATCTATCTATCTATCTATAATCAGAGGGCTTATTATGGGCTGTGATCATTTACCAGAGGCCTTATAGTGGCCTATGTTCAATTAGTAGAGGGTTTATTGTGGGCTGTGTTCAATTAGCAGAGGGATTATTGTGGGCTGTGATCAATTATCAGAGGGCTTATTGTGGGTTGTGATCAATTAGCAGAGGGCTTATTGTGTCAGTGATCAATTATCAGAGGGATTATTGTGGATGGTGTTCAATTAGCAGATGGATTATTATTGGATGTATTCAATTATCAGAGGGCCTATTGTGGGCTGTGTTCAATTATCAGAGGGATTATTATATGCTGTGATCAATTATCAGAGGGCTTATTGTGGATGGTGTTCATTCATCAGAAGGCTTATTGTGGGCTGTGTTCATTTACCAGAGGGCTTATTGTGGATGTTGTTAATTTACCAGAGGGCTTATTGTGGGCTGTGATCAATTATCAGAGGGATTATTGTGGGCTGTGATCAATTATCAGAGGGATTATTGTGGGCATTGATCAATTATCAGAGGGCTTATTGTGGGTTGTGATCAATTAGCAGAGGGTTTATTGTGGGCTGTGTTCATTTAGCAGAGGGCTTGTTGTGGGCTGTGTTCAATTAACAGGGGACTTATTGTGGGCTGTGTTCAATTAACAGGGGGCTTATTGTGGGCTGTGTTCAATTAGCAGAGGGATTATTGTGGGTTGTGTTAATTTAGTAGAGGGCTTATTGTGGATGGTGTTAATTCATCAGAGGGCTTTTTTGTGGGCTGTGTTCAATTAACAGGGGGCTTATTGTGGGCTGTGTTCATTTATCAGAGGGCTTGTTGTGGGCTGTGTTCATTTACCAGAGGCCTTATAGTGGCCTATGTTCAATTAGCAGAGGTATTTTTGTGGGCTGTGTTGATTTACCAGAGGGCTTATTGTGGATGGTGTTAATTCATCAGAGGGCTTTTTTGTGGGCTGTGTTCAATTAGTAGAGGGTTTATTGTGGGCTGTGATCGATTATCAGAGGGCTTATTGTGGGTTGTGATCAATTATCAGAGGGATTATTGTGGGATGTATTCAATTATCGGAGGGCCTATTGTGGGCTGTGTTTAATTATCAGAGGGATTATTATATGCTGTGATCAATTATCAGAGGGCTTTTTATTTTTATTTTTTATTTCACCTTTATTTAACCAGGTAGGTCAGTTGAGAACAAGTTCTCATTTGCAACTGCGACCTGGCCAAGACAAAGCAAAGCAGTGCGACAAAAACAACACAGAGTTACACAGTAAACAAACATGGTCAAAAACACAATGGAAAGTCTATATACAGAGTGCAAAATGTAGTGCAAAATGCAGTAAGGTTAAGAGGTAGGACAATAAATAGACCATAGTGGTGAGACAAATTACAGATTATCATCATTAACACAGGAATGAAGGATGTGCAAATTATGATGTGCAAATAGAGATACTGGAGTGCAAGATTTGTGAAAAATAACAAAAATAAATATGGGGATGAGGTAGTAGTGTGGGCTATTTACAGAAGGGCTATATACAGGTGCAGTGATCGATAAGCAGCTTTGACAGCTGACGCTTAAAGTTAGTGAGGGAGATAGGAACCTCTAGCTTCAGTGATTTTTGCAATTCGTTCCAGTCATTGGCAGCAGCGAACTGGAAGGAATGGCGGCCAAAGGAGGTGTTGGCTTTGGGGGTGACCAGTGAGATATACCTGCTGGAGCGCATGCTACGGGTGGGTGTTGCTATAGTGACCAGTGAGCTGAGATAGGGCGGGGATTTACCTAGTAATGACTTATAGATGACCTGGAGCCAGTGGATTTGGCAACGAATATATAATGAAGGCCAGCCAACGAGAGCATACAGGTCGCAGTGGTGGGTAGTGTATGGGGCTTTGGTAACAAAACGGATGGCACTGTGATAGACTACATCCAATTTGCTAAGTAGAGTGTTGGAGGCTAGTTTGTAAATGACATCGCCGAAATCAAGGATCGGTAGGATAGTCAGTTTTACAAGGGCATGTTTGGCAGCATGAGTGAAGGAGGCTTTGTTGCGAAATAGGAAGCCAATTCTGGATTTAATTTTGGATTGGAGATGGTTGATGTGAGTCTGGAAGTTGAGTTTACAGTCTAACCAGATGCCTAGGTATTTGTAGGTGTCCACGTATTCTAATTCGGACCCGTCGAGAGTAGTGATGATAGTCCGGTGGGCGGGTGCTGGCAGCGTTCGATAGAAAAGCATGCACTTAGTTTTACTAGCGTTTAAGAGCAGTTGGAGGCCACGGAAGGAGTGTTGTATGGCGTTGAAGCTTGTTTGAAGGTTAGTAGACACAGTGTCCAAAGAGGGGCCAGATGTATACAGAACGGTGTCATCTGCGTAGAGATGGATCAGAGAGTCACCAGCAGCAAGAGCGACATCGTTGATGTATATAGAGAAAAGGGTTGGCCCAAGAATTGAACCCTGTGGCACCCCCATAGAGACTGCCAGAGGATCGGACAATAGGCCCTCCGATTTGACACACTGAACCCTGTCTGCAAAGTAGTTAGAGAACCAGGCAAGGCAGTCACTTGAGAAACCAAGGCTGTTGAGTCTGCCAATAAGAATGCGGTGATTGACAGAGTCGAAAGCCTTGGCCAGGTCGATGAAGACGGCTGCACAGTACTGTCTTTTATCGATGGCGGTTATGATATCGTTCAGTACCTTGAGCGTAGCTGAGGTGCACCCATGACCAGCTCTGAAACCAGATTGCATAGCAGAGAAGGTACGGTGGGATTCGAAGTGGTCAGTTATCTGTTTGTTAACTTGGCTTTCGAAAACTTTAGAAAGGCAGGGCAGGATGGATATTGGTCTATAACAGTTTGGGTCTAGAGTGTCTCCTCCTTTGAAGAGGGGGATGACCGCGGCAGCTTTCCAATCTCTAGGGATCTCAGACGATACGAAAGAGAGGTTGAACAGGCTAGTGATAGGTGTTGCAACAATTTTGGCTGATAATTTCAGAAAGAGAGGGTCCATATTATCTAGCCCAGCAGATTTGTAGGGGTCCAGACTTAGCAGCTCTTTCAGAACATCAGCCGTCTGGATTTGGGTGAAGGAGAAGCGGGGGGGGCTTGGGCAAGTAGCTGCCGAGGGTGCAGAGCTGTTGGCCGGGGTAGGGGTTGCCAGGTGGAAAGCATGGCCAGCTGTAGCAAAATGCTTATTGAAATTTTCGATAATCGTGGATTTATCGGTAGTAACAGTGTCTCCGAGCCTCAATGCAGTGGGCAACTGGGAGGAGGTGCTCTTATTCTCCATGGACTTTACAGTGTCCCAGAACTTTTTGGAGTTAGTACTACAGGAAGCAAATTTCTGTTTGAAAAAGCTGGCCTTTGCTTTTCTAACTGACTGTGTGTACTTGTTCCTGACTTCCCTGAATAGCTGCATATCGCGGGGGCTATTCGATGCTAATGCAGTGCGCCACAGGATGTTTTTCTGTTGGTCTAGTGCAGTCAAGTCTGGGGTGAACCAAGGGCTATATCTATTCTTAGTTCTACGTTTTTTGAAAGGGGCATGCTTATTTAGGATGGTGAGGAAAGCACTTTTAAAGAACAACCAGGCATCCTCTACTGACGGGATGAGGTCAATATCCTTCCAGGATACCTGGGCCAGATCGAATAGAAAGGCCTGCTCACAAAAGTGTTTTAGGGAGCGTTTAACAGTGATAAGGGGTGGTCGTTTGACCGCTGACCCATTGCGAACGCAGGCGATGAGGCAGTGATCGCTGAGATCCTGGTTGAAAACAGATGAGGTGTATTTGGAGGGCAAGTTAGTCAGGATGATATCAATAATGGTACCCATGTTTACGGATTTAGGGTTGTACCTGGTGGGTTCCTTGATAATTTGTGTGAGATTGAGGGCATCTATCTTAGATTGAAGGACGGCCGGGGTGTTAAGCATATCCCAGTTTAAGTCACCTAACAGTACAAACTCTGAAGATAGATGGGGGGCAATCAATTCACATATGGAGTCCAGGGCACAGCTGGGGGCTGAGGGGGGTCTGTAACAGGCGGCAACAGTGAGAGACTTATTTCTGGAAAGGTGGATTTTTAAAAGTAGAAGCTCAAACTGTTTGGGCACGGACCTGGACAGTATGACAGAACTCTGCAGGTTATCTCTGCAGTAGATTGCAACTCCGCCACCTTTGGCAGTTCTATCTTGACGGGAAATATTGTAGTTGGGGATGGAGATTTCCGAATTATTGGTGGCCTTCCTGAGCCAGGATTCAGACACAGCTAGGACATCCGGGTTGGCGGAGTGTGCTAAAGCAGTGAATAAATCTAACTTAGGGAGGAGGCTTCTAATGTTAACATGCATGAAACCAAGGCTTTTACGGTTACAGAAGTCAACAAATGAGAGCGCCTGGGGGATAGGTGTAGTACTGGGAGCTACAGGACCTGGGTTTACCTCTACATCACCAGAGGAACAGAGGAGTAATAGAATCAGTATTCTACTAAGGGCTTTAAGAACAGGATGTCTAGTACGTTGGGTACATTGAATAAAAGGAGCAGATTTCTGTGTGTGGTGGAATAGATTGAGGGCATAATGTACAGACAAGGGTATGGTAGGGTGTGAGTTCAGTGGAGGTAAACCTAGGCGTTGGGTAATGAAGAGAGAGGTTGCATCTCTGGAGACACCATTTAAGCTAGGTGAGGTCTCCGCATGTGTGGGGGGAGGGACAAAGGAGCTATCAGAGGCCAGTTGAGCAGGACTGGGGGCTCTACAGTGAAATAAAACAATAATAGCTAACCTAAACAACAAAAGACAAGGCATATTGAAATAAAGGGGCATAAAAACAAACAGTTAATGAGGGACAAAAATTAAAAAAAAAATAAAAAAAAGTTAATTAAGAGGGCTAAGGCAACGACGGGTAATGGCGATTGTGGATGGTGTTCATTCATCAGAAGGCTTATTGTGGGCTGTGTTCATTTACCAGAGGGCTTATTGTGGATGTTGTTAATTTACCAGAGGGCTTATTGTGGGCTGTGATCAATTATCAGAGGGATTATTGTGGGCTGTGATCAATTATCAGTGGGCTTTTTGTGGGCTGTGTTCATTTAGCAGAGGGCTTAATGTGGGCTGTGTTCAATTAACAGGGGACTTATTGTGGGCTGTGTTCATTTAGCAGAGGACTTATTGTGGGCTGTGTTCATTTAGCAGAGGACTTATTGTGGAGAGCAGGGCAGGCCGGTCAGGGAGGCCAGGGGAAAAGTCTCTTAGTTGAATGAAATTGTTATTACAGCCAGATGTGCTGTGGACGTTCCCCACCACAAATAATGATCCTAATTAGATTGAGGGAGGAGGGGAACAGAGGACAGACAGGCCTAGCTGATGATGTGCCTTCCATCTAAAATGGCCGACAGCTTCAGATAAATATAGTTATTGTTTTGCTTCCCAAACGCACATGAAACTATCTTGCATGGGCTATTGTTTTTCTGGTAGCTAAAAATACATGCAAAAAATACAGCGTCCTTTTTCAATCAATAACTGCCCTTAACATAACCTTTCAATAGAGTTCACATTGAGGTTTTCTCCTCCTCCATCAAAACACAGACACACAACCGATCCTATCTCTGTATTGTTATGTCAAACGTCTCCAAGTCCTCCCTGTGTGTTTCTTTGACATGCATACTGATATCAACTTACTTAGCTGCATGTAATCCTACTTACACAATAAGTGTTTTGTTAATTCATTACTACTACAAACTGAAATAATCCAACCGTAGTGTGCTGCTGACTTTATCTCAATCTACAGGCCTCGGGATACGGATGAAGGTCAAGGGGGAGATCTGCATTCTTACGTTTTTTTCATAATTAGTTTATTTTTTTCTCTCTTTTGAATTACAGATTTTTGTTGAACATTTTCAAATCTCTTGCCCATTTGACGAAGGTTGTCCATCCAGTCCATGGCATGCCTGGTATCGTTGTCGCAGTGATTGTGTGCCCACAAAGCTCAAATTAAACTGCAGAAATTTACTACGCCAGCTAAACCCTACCCTTCACCAAAACCCTTATGCTTCACCAAATTCCTAACCTTCACCAAAACCCTCTCCTTTACCAAAAACCCTAACCTTCACCAAAACCTACCCTTCAAACAAATTACTACCTTTCACCAAAACCCTACCCTTCAACTAAATTCCTACCCTTCACCAAAACCCTACCTTTCACCAAACTCTAACCTCCACCAAAACACTACCCTTCAACCAAAATCATACTCTTCACCAAAACCCAACCCTGGCCTTCACCAAACTCTAACCTTCACCAAAACCCTTCCCTTCACCAAAACCCGACCCTTCAACCAAAAACCCTACATTCACCAAAAACCCTACATTCACCAAAACCCTACCCTTCAAACAAAACCCTACCCTACCCTTCAACCAAAACCCTCCCCTTCAACCAAAACCCTACCCGTCAACACCACCATACCCTTCAACACCACCCTCCCCTTCAACCAAAACCCTACCCGTCAACACCACCCTACCCTTCAACACCACCCTCCCCTTCAACCAAAACCCTCCCCTTCAACACCACCCTACACTTCAACACCACCCTACCCTTCAACACCACCCTACCCTTCAACCAAAACTCTACCCTTCAACACCACCCTACACTTCAACACCACCCTACCCTTCAACACCACCCTACCCTTCAACACCACCCTACCCTTCAACACCACCCTACCTTTCAACACCACCCTACCCTTCAACACTATCCTACCCTTCAACACCACCCGACCCTTCAACACCACCCTACCCTTCAACACCATCCTACCCTTCAACACCACCCTACCCTTCAACACCACCCAACCCTTCAACACCACCCTACCCTTCAACACCATCCTACCCTTCAACACCACTCTACCCTTCAACACCACCCTACCCTTCAACACCACCCTACCCTTCAACACCACCCTACCCTTCAACACCACCCTACCCTTCAACACCACCCTACCCTTCAACACCATCCTACCCTTCAACACCACCCTACCCTTCAACACCATCCTACCCTTCAACACCACCCTACCCTTCAACACTATCCTACCCTTCAACACCACTCTACCCTTCAACACCACCCTACCCTTCAACACCACCCAACCCTTCAACACCATCCTACCTTTCAACCAAAATCCTACCCTTAAACCAAAACAACATTTTCTTAGCTAGGCGTATGGTTTCTTGTCTCTCTTTATCGGCTAATCTATTTAATTTGTCAGTTGGTGTAAAACCAGAATAATGTAATGAATCCCTATCAATTGGATGATGTGAAGAAATGCCTGAACATACTTACATTTTTACTGTGCTGGGGTTTGTATTTTAGAGCCTGTGTTTACTAAGAATTATAGAGATTTCAGGTCTCCATAGCAGTCAGCACCTGCCTACTTCAGACAGAGGCCAGGGCCCCTATTCACAAAGTGTCTCAGAGTAAGAGATCAGGTCCCCTGTCTATTTAATCTGATTCATTATGATCTGCACTCTTATTCTGAAATTTGTGAATACAGGCCCTGGCCTGGTTTTCCAGCATGGCTACCATGGTGTCTGTCAACACTACAGTATAAAGTCTATACAGGTCAGCTGATGTCTATGATGTTGTGATTGTACAGTATACACTGAGTATACACCCCTCCCTTCAGAACAGCCTCGATTCATTGGGACATGAACTCTACAAGGTGTCAAAAGCATTCTACACGGATGCTGGCCCATGTTGACTACAATGCTTCCCACAATTGTGTCGCGTTGGCTGGATATCCTTTGGGTGGGGGACCATTCTTGATACACACAGGTAACCAAACCAGTGCACCTGGTACCTACTACCACACCACGTTTAAAGGCAGTTAAATATTTTGTCTTGTTCATTCACCCTCTGAATGACACACATACACAATCCATGTCTCAATTGTCTCAAGGCTTAAAAATCATTATTTAACCTGTCTCCTCCTCTTCATCTACACTGATTGGAGTGGATTTAATAAATGAGATTAATAAGGGATCATAGCTTTCACCTGGATTCACCTGGTCAGTCTATGTCATGGAAAGAACACAGTTTATGTGGTCAGCTGATGTCTATGATGTTGTGATTGTACAGTATATGTGGTCTATCCTCAAACATGTTGATATGATTACTGCAGACAATACTGAATCATTTAACACACAACACAGATATAATGACTTCAATACAATGATACCACAACATCGGCTAATGGAAAATCTTTATTCTGACTAAAGGGAAATTGAAAATGTACGACACTAATGGGAATTGTTAGAATAACTTGGCATTATTGTAGATAGAATATTGTTATGGGAGATACACTATATATACAATAGTATGTGGACACCCTTAAAATTTGCGGATTCGGCTATTTCAGTGTCTAAAATCGAGCACACAGCCATGCAATCTCCATAGACAAACATTGGCAGTAGAATGGCCTAACTGAAGAGCTCAGTGACTTTCAACGTAGCACAGTCGTAGGATGCCACGTTTCCAACAAGTCAGTTTGTCAAATGTCTGCTCTGCTAGAGCTGCCCTGGTCAACTGGAAGTGCTGTTATTGTGAAGTGGAAACGTCTAGGAGCAACAACGTCTCAGCCGCAAAGTTGTAGGCCACACAAGCTCACAGAACAGGACAGCCGAGTGCTGAAGCGTGGAGCGCGTAAAAAACGTCTGTCCTCGGTTGCAACACTCACTAATTCCAAACTGCCTCTGGAAGCAATTTCAGCACAATAACTGTTTGTCAGGAGCTTCATGAAATGGGTTTCCATGGCCGAGCAGCCGCACACAAGCCTAAAATCACCATGCGCAATAATAAAAATGTTGGCTGGAGTGGTGTAAAGCTTGCCGCCATTGGACTCTGGAGCAGTGGAAACGTGTTCCTGGAGTGATGAATCACGCTTCACTATCTGGCAGTTCGCCGGACGGATCAGGGTTTGGCGGATGCCAGGAGAACTCTACCTGCCCGAATGCATAGCGCCAACTGTAAAGTTTGGTGAACAAAGATTAATGGTCTGAGGCTGTTTTTCATGGTTCAGGCTAGGCCCCTTAGTTCCAGTGAAAGGAAATCTTAACGCAACAGTACAGCATCCAATGACATTCTAGACAATTCTGTGCTTCCAACTTTGTTGCAACAGTTGGGGAAGGCCCTTTCCTGTTTCAGCATGACAATGCCCCTGTGCACAAAGCTCCATGCAGAAATGGTTTGATCGGTGTGAAAGAACTTGACTGGCCTGCACAGAGCTCTAACGTCAACCCCATCGAACACCTTTGGAATGAATTGAAACGCCGACTGCGAACCAGCCCTAATTACCCAACCTCACTAATCCTCTTGTTGCTGAATGGAAGCAAGTCCCCACAGCAAAGTTCCAACATCTAGTGGAAAGCCTTCCCAGAAGAGTGGAGGATGTTATAGCAGCAAAGGGGGACCAACTCCACATTAATGCCCATAATATGGAAATGAGATGTTCGACGAGCAGGTGTCCACATACCTTTGGTCATGTAGTGTATCTCGATGGATTTATGGGGATGTTGTATAGATAAGTACAGTAATTCAGGCTGTACATGTTCTAGAAAAGCAATTAGCCTGCATGGAAGATTGATGTTGTTTCGATAAATATGTGCAACAAACTCTCCCCATTTACCATTTAAAATGCTCTACAATTAGCTTTTCTTGGGTGGATACATACAATGGCTTGACTTCATCAATTGTGACTGTGAAGTATAAAAACGATATTCTCTGACAGAGATCATTTTCTTTTTATTTGATGACTGCAATGAAATATAGGGTACATCAATGAAACCGACAGATGATTTAGTACAGATCAAATCTATAAATTGGAGCTTTTACCAGCAGAAGTGAACAACTTTTTAAAATGTTAAATTAGACGTACATTGATTTCAAATGCACCTTTTCGTTGCGTTGTCTTTGTCGT
>CM042382.1:5005772-5028272 GCA_023634145.1 Thymallus thymallus
CTGCCTTGGCGGGAACTAATGGGGATCCTTAATAAACCCCAGGAAGAGTAGCTGCTGCCTTGGCGGGAACTAATGGGGATCCTTAATAAACCCCAGGAAGAGTAGCTGCTGCCTTGGCAGGAACTAATGGGGATCCTTAATAAACCCCAGGAAGAGTAGCTGCTGCCTTGGCAGGAACTAATGGGGATCCTTAATAAACCCCAGGAAGAGTAGCTGCTGCCTTGGCAGGAACTAATGGGGATCCTTAATAAACCCCAGGAAGAGTAGCTGCTGCCTTGGCAGGAACTAATGGGGATCCTTAATAAACCCCAGGAAGAGTAGCTGCTGCCTTGGCAGGAACTAATGGGGATCCTTAATAAACCCCAGGAAGTAGCTGCTGCCTTGGCAGGAACTAATGGGGATCCTTAATAAACCCCAGGAAGTAGCTGCTGCCTTGGCAGGAACTAATGGGGATCCTTAATAAACCCCAGGAAGAGTAGCTGCTGCCTTGGCAGGAACTAATGGGGATCCTTAATAAACCCCAGGAAGAGTAGTTGCTGCCTTGGCAGGAACTAATGGGGATCCTTAATAAACCCCAGGAAGTAGCTGCTGCCTTGGCAGGAACTAATGGGGATCCTTAATAAACCCCAGGAAGTAGCTGCTGCCTTGGCAGGAACTAATGGGGATCCTTAATAAACCCCAGGAAGTAGCTGCTGCCTTGGCAGGAACTAATGGGGATCCTTAATAAACCCCAGGAAGTAGCTGCTGCCTTGGCAGGAACTAATGGGGATCCTTAATAAACCCCAGGAAGTAGCTGCTGCCTTGGCAGGAACTAATGGGGATCCTTAATAAACCCCAGGAAGTAGCTGCTGCCTTGGCAGGAACTAATGGGGATCCTTAATAAACCCCAGGAAGTAGCTGCTGCCTTGGCAGGAACTAATGGGGATCCTTAATAAACCCCAGGAAGTAGCTGCTGCCTTGGCAGGAACTAATGGGGATCCTTAATAAACCCCAGGAAGTAGCTGCTGCCTTGGCAGGAACTAATGGGGATCCTTAATAAACCCCAGGAAGAGTAGCTGCTGCCTTGGCAGGAACTAATGGGGATCCTTAATAAACCCCAGGAAGTAGCTGCTGCCTTGGCAGGAACTAATGGGGATCCTTAATAAACCCCAGGAAGAGTAGCTGCTGCCTTGGCAGGAACTAATGGGGATCCTTAATAAACCCCAGGAAGTAGCTGCTGCCTTGGCAGGAACTAATGGGGATCCTTAATAAACCCCAGGAAGAGTAGCTGCTGCCTTGGCAGGAACTAATGGGGATCCTTAATAAACCCCAGGAAGTAGCTGCTGCCTTGGCAGGAACTAATGGGGATCCTTAATAAACCCCAGGAAGAGTAGCTGCTGCCTTGGCAGGAACTAATGGGGATCCTTAATAAACCCCAGGAAGTAGCTGCTGCCTTGGCAGGAACTAATGGGGATCCTTAATAAACCCCAGGAAGTAGCTGCTGCCTTGGCAGGAACTAATGGGGATCCTTAATAAACCCCAGGAAGAGTAGCTGCTGCCTTGGCAGGAACTAATGGGGATCCTTAATAAACCCCAGGAAGTAGCTGCTGCCTTGGCAGGAACTAATGGGGATCCTTAATAAACCCCAGGAAGAGTAGTTGCTGCCTTGGCAGGAACTAATGGGGATCCTTAATAAACCCCAGGAAGAGTAGCTGCTGACTTGGCAGGAACTAATGGGGATCCTTAATAAACCCCAGGAAGTAGCTGCTGCCTTGGCAGGAACTAACGGGGATCCTTAATAAACCCCAGGAAGTAGCTGCTGCCTTGGCAGGAACTAATGGGGATCCTTAATAAACCCCAGGAAGAGTAGCTGCTGACTTGGCAGGAACTAATGGGGATCCTTAATAAACCCCAGGAAGAGTAGCTGCTGCCTTGGCAGGAACTAATGGGGATCCTTAATAAACCCCAGGAAGAGTAGCTGCTGCCTTGGCAGGAACTAATGGGGATCCTTAATAAACCCCAGGAAGAGTAGCTGCTGCCTTGGCAGGAACTAATGGGGATCCTTAATAAACCCCAGGAAGAGTAGCTGCTGCCTTGGCGGGAACTAATGGGGATCCTTAATAAACCCCAGGAAGAGTAGCTGCTGCCTTGGCAGGAACTAATGGGGATCCTTAATAAACCCCAGGAAGTAGCTGCTGCCTTGGCATAATAATGGCTTAATAAATACAAATGGGCACCTTTAACTTTTTCACTTAATTAAGGGGGAAATTCGACATCAAATGTTTTGTGCAATTCAAGGAAACTTTAAGTGAAAGGATAAGGGGAAAATTAACTTAAGATGTTTTATGCAACCGGGCCCAGACCGTTTTGTGCTAGCATTCCACTCCTTGTACTCCATTCCTGATGCCTAAAATATGGCATCCTCTGTTCTCCTCAGTTGTCTTTGAGCTCATTTTTTATTTTTGTTTAACCTTTATTTAACTAGGCAAGTCAGTTAAGAACACATTCTTATTTACAATGACAGCCTACCTACAGGTTCAGCCCCTGGAGCAAATTAGGGTTAAGTGCCTTGCTCAAGGACACAGACAGGTTTTTTACCTTGTCGGCTCGGGTATTCGAACCAGCGACCTTTCGGTTACTGGCCCAATGTTCTAACCGCTAGGCTACCTGCCGCCCTCATTAATGATATAATGTTCATATTTGAAAATTGGAGAAAGGCCAGACTGTTTGGCATGACACAGAGTTGTAAGGAGTGGAATGTTGCAAACAGACAAGTACCCAGGCTAGCAGTAAATCTTTCCAGTGAATTACAAGTGTATTTATTACCTTGCCATCTTTGTTGTTGGGGGAATCAAAGCTGCTGAGGAAGGTTAGGAAGACCTGTTCCTCTGTCCACTCCCCGCTCTTATATTTGGGGTGTTGTGAGCCGTTGTAGACCCCCCTCAGGTCCTCCACCGTCACCACCCCATCCCCTGTCCGGTCCAACTTCTTAAAGGCCTCATCGATCACAGAGATCCTGGCGCTGGACATAGGAGACTGAAGGATACAGACACAAACACATGAAAACAGCATTATACATCACTGCACCTTCATCATGCAATTATTAAATGTACTTTGGCTTGTTCAAATACTATTATTATGCGAGAACCATTATTACACACTGTGCATAATTAATAAAATGCGCATAATCAATGGGTTTTTGTCTCACTACTCTTTAATGTTACCCTCAGCTTCTCCAGAAACTCGTTGAAGTTGATGGTGCCACTGCCGTCCTTGTCACACAGTGTGAAGATCTGCTGGGCCTCCTCTCTGCTCACCACCACACCATAGTCCTCCAGTCCCTTAATAAACTCTTGCAGGTCCAGAGACTTACTACCATCGTCGTCCATGATGCGGAACGTCCTGTATGGATGTGGAGAGACGAACCAACTTTCTCTAGATATCTATTACACATTATAATCAATAATGAATCAGTTATTATCAATTATTGTTGGCCTGCAGACTATTTTCACTTGTGAGTGAATATCATAATAAGATAGGAAATCGCTATTGTAAAGGTACAAAAAATAATTGTAGTTGTTGTTTTGCTTTGTCTTTTAATGAGTTGTTCTTGCCTCGCCAGTCCCTTGATGCCAGCCGCTCCCCTGGCCAGACATTTCTGTCTCAGGACCTCCAGTGGGTCTGTGGGCTTGGTGTCTGAGGACATGTCTTCTGTGCTACTGTAAAACATGGAGTAAAATACACCATCTGCTTAGTTAATTCGTATTCAGATGTTAAGTTCAACTTTATAGTATAATGAGCAAGCAAGGAGAACAAATAAAGTCAAACTAGTCTACACCCCTCCCCGAGAGACCTGTTACTAGGCAACACCCCTCCCCGAGAGACCTGTTACTAGGCAACACCAATCCCCTAGGGACATGTTACTATGTACTTTACATGTGCACCAAGCCATCACAAGTCAGTTCAATAGTCAACAAATCATTAAGAGACTTAATTGCAGATATGTTCATATTACAATTGCATTATGTATTTTAAAGCTCATATCCAGTATCATATATAAAATATATCCTTATTTGCTTAAATTTACACCACTTTCATAAAAGAAAAACGAAATGCCTTACTCCCTTTGCCTAGACAACACTAACACAGCACCACACCTTTTTCCAATGCCATAACTTCGAACCACTCTCTATCCAAAATAATAAAACTGACATATCAAAACTAAGCAACAATGAAGAATACGATTACCCAACAAAAAAATGTTGTTGCAAGTGTTTGAGTGTGAGGAGATAGTTGTCTCACCTAGTGTTCTTCTCACCTGTTCCACTCTAGTGTGTCATGTAATGGTGGTTGGTATGAATAGCGCACGCCCCTTCCTCTTCTCTCTCTCTCTCTTTACTGTACACTTTGTACACTTGAGACCAGCGGCCCGCTCGTGTCATTACCAGTAACGACTGTAAGATCATGTTAGATTTTCGCGGTAAGGAAGGCGGTAAAGTAGAAAGATCAAATCCATCGAATTGTAGAGCTTTTTTTAAAAATATTTAAATGTGTCCCAAAAGGGCACCATATTCTCTATATATTGCGCTATACCTGTAATGTTATGATAAGAAGTAGAAGGTCTAGAATGAATCATAGGTTTCAGGTGTGATGTTGAAAACGCTGGGATGGGTGATTCCGGACCATGTCTGAAAAAGTACAGTAGATCAAATATTTGGGACAGATATGGGGAAATACGCTGTCAGAAAAACATTATGGTTGGTGGAAAAGGACATCTATAGTATCAGAGCAAGGAATTTGCAGTGGTGTAAAGTAATCAGTAAAACTACTTTGAAGTACTACTTGTGTCGTAATTTGGGGGAATCTGTACTTATAAAAATATAAATAGTAAGGTGTTTTTTACTTTTACTTCTCTATTGAAGACAATATGTATTTTTTACTCCCATAGATTTTCCCTGACACCCAAAAGTACTCATTACATTTTGAATTCTCAGGCAGGACAGAAATATGGTCCAATTCACGCACCTATCAATTAGAGGTCTTCACGGGTCCACCTGAACCTGAATACCAGAGACCCAACCAGTGACCAGAGCGGGTCTGGGTCCAAAATTCTAACTTTTCCCTCGGGTGGGGTCTGGTCCTGTTTGATTGTCAATCGGGTCTATGTACAGTACTGTAACTACAGCTGATCGACCCAAGTGTACCCGAATAGACCCGACCACGTCTCTGCATAGCCTATAAAAATGTATTTTATGCTAATAAGGTACATTTATAGACTTATACAAGCCCGTTTAGGACCCGAGAAGACCTCGACTATCAATATAATGTGTTGTCATCGCTACTGCCTCTGACCTGGCGGACTCTCTAAACAAATACTGCTTTCGTAAAAAGGATTGAGTGTTGGAGTGTGCCTCTCGCTGTTCACAAATAAATAAAAACATGAAAATCGTGCCATCTGGTTTGTTTAATACAAGGAATTTGATGTATAGCATTTACTTTTACTGACAATCGAGTACTTTTTCCACCACCGTGACTGTACTTAAATTACATTTAAAACAGATACTTGCAGACTTTCTGTAACGAGTACGCTGGGAGTCGGGAAGCAAGTTCAGGGAGTGAATAATTTAATAAATGAACATGGACAAAACAAGAAACATGTCAAGCGTACAGACATGAAACCGGAACAGAGTCAAAAACGCCCGTGGAAGGAACCAAAGGGAGTGACATAAATAGGGAAGGTAATCAGGGAGGTGATGGAGTCCAGGTGAGTCTGATGAGGCGCTGGTGCGCGCAATGATGGAGACAGGTATGCGTAATAAAGAGCAGCCTGGTGACCTAGAGGCCGGAGAGGGAGTAAACGTGACAGTTCTCCTTCCCCGACGCGCGCTTCAGCCGCAGGACGCAGACCAAAGGGACGATCCCAGGGGATCAGGAGCGGACCGGTCACCTCAGCTCAGGCGCGGGAACCTGCCGAACCGGCAGCAGCGCGGGAGCCTGACGAACCGGCTGCGGCGCGGAAACTTAAGGACTGGCTGAGGCGCTTTCACTTTTACTGGTGACTTTCACTTTTACTGGGCTACTTTCACATTTACTGTTTGACTTTCACTTTTACTGGTGACTTTCACTTTTATTGGGCGACTTCCGCTTTTTTTGGTGAGTTTCACTTTCACTGGCGGCTTTCACTTTTACTGGGTGACTTTCACTTTTACTGGCGAATTTCACTTTCACTGGGTGACTTTCACTTTTACCTGGCGACTTTCACTTTTACTGGCGAATTTCACTTTCACTGGGTGACTTTCACTTTTACTGGGCGACTTTCACTTTTACTGGCGGCTTTCACTTTTACTGGTGACTTTCACTTTACTGGGCGGCTTTCACATTTACTGTTTGACTTTCACTTTTACTGGTGACTTTCACTTTTATTGGGCGACTCACTTTTTCTGGTGACTTTCACTTTCACTGGCGGCTTTCACTTTTACTGGTGACTTTCACTTTACTGGGCGGCTTTCACTTTTACTGGTGACTTTCACTTTACTGGGCGACTTTCACTTTCACTGGGTGACTTTCACTTTTACTGGTGACTTTCACTTTTATTGGGCGACTCACTTTTTCTGGTGACTTTCACTTTCACTGGGTGACTTTCACTTTTACTGGCGAATTTCACTTTCACTGGGTGACTTTCACTTTTATTGGGCGACTTTCACTTTTTCTGGTGACTTTCACTTTTACTGGGTGACATTCACTTTTACCTGCGGCTTACACTTTTAATGGGCGGCTTTCACTTTTACTGGACTACTTTCACTTTTACTGGGCGGCTTTCACTTTCACTGGTGACTTTCACTTTTAATGGGCGGCTTTTTTTACTGGGTGGCTTTCACTTTTACTAGGCGACTTTCACTTTTACTGGTTGGCTTTCACTTTTATTGGGCAACTCACTTTTTCTTGCGACTTTCACTTTCACTGGCAACTTTCACTTTTACTGGGTGACTTTCACTTTTACTGGGCGGCTTTCACTTTTACTGGACTACTTTCACTTTTACTGGACTACTTTCACTTTTACTGGGCGGCTTTCACTTTCACTGGCGACTTTCACCTTTAATGGGCGGCTTTCACTTTTACTGGGTGGCTTTCACTTTTACTAGGCAACTTTCACTTTTACTGGTTGGCTTTCACTTTTATTGGGCGACTCACTTTTTCTTGCGACTTTCACTTTCACTGGCAACTTTCACTTTTACTGGGCGGCTTTCACTTTTACTGGGTGGCTTTCACTTTTACTAGGCGACTTTCATTTTTACTGGTTGGCTTTCACTTTTATTGGGCGACTCACTTTTTCTTGCGACTTTCACTTTCACTGGCAACTTTCACTTTTACTGGGCGACTTTCACTTTTACTGGGCGACTTTCACTTTTACTGGACTACTTTCACTTTTACTGGGCGGCTTTCACTTTCACTGGCGACTTTCACTTTTAATGGGCGGCTTTCACTTTTACTGGGTGGCTTTCACTTTTACTGGGCGACTTTCACGTTTACTGGGCGGCTTTCACTTTTACTGGACTACTTTCACTTTTACTGGACTACTTTCACTTTTACTGGGCGGCTTTCACTTTCACTAGCGACTTTCACTTTTAATGGGCGGCTTTCACTTTTACTGGGTGGCTTTCACTTTTACTAGGCGACTTTCACTTTTACTGGTTGGCTTTCACTTTTATTGGGCGACTCACTTTTTCTTGCGACTTTCACTTTCACTGGCAACTTTCACTTTTACTGGGCGGCTTTCACTTTTACTGGGTGGCTTTCACTTTTACTAGGCGACTTTCATTTTTACTGGTTGGCTTTCACTTTTATTGGGCGACTCACTTTTTCTTGCGACTTTCACTTTCACTGGCAACTTTCACTTTTACTGGGCGACTTTCACTTTTACTGGGCGACTTTCACTTTTACTGGACTACTTTCACTTTTACTGGCGACTTTCACTTTTAATGGACGGCTTTCACTTTTACTGGGTGGCTTTCACTTTTACTGGGCGACTTTCACGTTTACTGGGCGGCTTTCACTTTTACTGGACTACTTTCACTTTTACTGGGCGGCTTTCACTTTCACTGGCGACTTTCACTTTTAATGGGCGGCATTCACTTTTACTGGGTGGCTTTCACTTTTACTAGGCGACTTTCACTTTTACTGGTTGGCTTTCACTTTTATTGGGCAACTTTCACTTTTTCTTGCTCACTGGCAACTTTCACTTTTACTGGGCGACTTTCACTTTCACTGGGTGACTTTCACTTTTACTGGGCGGCTTTCACTTCCACTGGCGACTTTCAGTTTTACTGGCGACTTTCACTTTTACTGGGCGACTAAGTTTCACTGGCGACTTTCACTTTCTCTGGTGACTTTCACTTTCACTGGCGACTTTCACTTTTACTGGGTGACTTTCACTTTTACTAGGCGGCTTTCACTTTTACTGGTTGGCTTTCACTTTTACTGGTGGCTTTCACTTTTATAGGGTGACTCACTTTTTCTGGTGACTTTCACTTTTACTGGACTACTTTCACTTTTACTGGGCGGCTTTCACTTTCACTGGCGACTTTCACTTTTAATGGGCGGCTTTCACTTTTACTGGGTGGCTTTCACTTTTACTAGGCGACTTTCACTTTTACTGGTTGGCTTTCACTTTTATTGGGCGACTCACTTTTTCTTGCGACTTTCACTTTCACTGGCAACTTTCACTTTTACTGGGCGGCTTTCACTTTTACTGGGTGGCTTTCACTTTTACTAGGCGACTTTCATTTTTACTGGTTGGCTTTCACTTTTATTGGGCGACTCACTTTTTCTTGCGACTTTCACTTTCACTGGCAACTTTCACTTTTACTGGGCGACTTTCACTTTTACTGGGCGACTTTCACTTTTACTGGACTACTTTCACTTTTACTGGGCGGCTTTCACTTTCACTGGCGACTTTCACTTTTAATGGGCGGCTTTCACTTTTACTGGGTGGCTTTCACTTTTACTGGGCGACTTTCACGTTTACTGGGCGGCTTTCACTTTTACTGGACTACTTTCACTTTTACTGGACTACTTTCACTTTTACTGGGCGGCTTTCACTTTCACTGGCGACTTTCACTTTTAATGGGCGGCTTTCACTTTTACTGGGTGGCTTTCACTTTTACTAGGCGACTTTCACTTTTACTGGTTGGCTTTCACTTTTATTGGGCGACTCACTTTTTCTTGCGACTTTCACTTTCACTGGCAACTTTCACTTTTACTGGGCGACTTTCACTTTTACTGGACTACTTTCACTTTTCCTGGGCGGCTTTCACTTTCACTGGCGACTTTCACTTTTAATGGGCGGCTTTCACTTTTACTGGGTGGCTTTCACTTTTACTGGGCGACTTTCACGTTTACTGGGCGGCTTTCACTTTTACTGGACTACTTTCACTTTTACTGGGCGGCTTTCACTTTCACTGGCGACTTTCACTTTTAATGGGCGGCATTCACTTTTACTGGGTGGCTTTCACTTTTACTAGGCGACTTTCACTTTTACTGGTTGGCTTTCACTTTTATTGGGCAACTTTCACTTTTTCTTGCGACTTTCACTTTCACTGGCAACTTTCACTTTTACTGGGCGACTTTCACTTTCACTGGGTGACTTTCACTTTTACTGGGCGGCTTTCACTTCCACTGGCGACTTTCAGTTTTACTGGCGACTTTCACTTTTACTGGGTGACTTTCACTTTTACTAGGCGGCTTTCACTTTTACTGGTTGGCTTTCACTTTTACTGGTGGCTTTCACTTTTATAGGGTGACTTTCACTTTTTCTGGTGACTTTCACTTTTACTGGGCGGCATTCACTTTCACTGGCAACTTTCACTTTTACTGGGCGACTTTCACTTTCACTGGGTGACTTTCACTTTTACTGGGAGGCTTTCACTTCCACTGGCGACTCAGTTTTACTGGCGACTTTCACTTTCACTTTTACTGGGCGACTAAGTTTCACTGGCGACTTTCACTTTCTCTGGTGACTTTCACTTTCACTGGCGACTTTCACTTTTACTGGGTGACTTTCACTTTTACTAGGCGGCTTTCACTTTTACTGGTTGGCTTTCACTTTTACTGGTGGCTTTCACTTTTATAGGGTGACTTTCACTTTTTCTGGTGACTCACTTTTACTGGCGACTTTCACTTTTACTGGCGACTTTCACTTTCACTGGCGACTTTCACTTTTACTGGGCGGCATTCACTTTCACTGGCAACTTTCACTTTTACTGGGCGACTTTCACTTTCACTGGGTGACTTTCACTTTTACTGGGCGGCTTTCACTTCCACTGGCGACTTTCAGTTTTACTGGCGACTTTCACTTTCACTTTTACTGGGCGACTAAGTTTCACTGGCGACTTTCACTTTCTCTGGTGACTTTCACTTTCACTGGCGACTTTCACTTTTACTGGGTGACTTTCACTTTTACTAGGCGGCTTTCACTTTTACTGGTTGGCTTTCACTTTTACTGGTGGCTTTCACTTTTATAGGGTGACTCACTTTTTCTGGTGACTTTCACTTTTACTGGTGACTTTCACTTTCACTGGCGACTTTCACTTTTACTGGGCGGCATTCACTTTTACTGGTGGCTTTCACTTTTACTGGTTGGCTTTCACTTTTACTGGTGGCTTTCACTTTTATAGGGTGACTTTCACTTTTTCTGGTGACTTTCACTTTTACTGGCGACTTTCACTTTCACTGGCGACTTTCACTTTTACTGGGTGGCATTCACTTTTACTGGTGACTTTCACTTTTACTGGTGACTTGTACTTTTACTGGTGGCTTTTACTGGGTCATGATCTTTGTTTTCTTTATTTATAGATTTTCAGTTATAACAACAAGAACAGTCCATCCATCCATCCATCCATCCATCCATCCATCCATCCATCCATCCATCCATCCATCCATCCATCCATCCATCCATCCATCCATCCATCCATCCATCCATCCTCCATCCATCCCTCAATCCCTCCCTCCCTCTCCATCCATCCATCCATCCATCCATCCATCCCTGCCATATATCATCAGGTAGCTCGCCACCAATGTCTTGCTCCCATGCAGATGTTGTATTTGCCAAGGAAGGCAGATTAATGTTCTGTATTATGTTGTATAATCTGGAGATTGTGCCCTTCAGATACAGGTTAAGATCTAAGCACCTCTCGACTGGACACTTAGTGGGCTCCAGTGGAAATTAAGGGAAATGTTTTTTGTCAAAGCTGTGAGTTTGCAAGTATCTAAAAAAGTGGGTATTGGGAATATTATGGTCAACCCTCAGAGTATCGAATGAGACGAATGGTCAACCCACTGGAGTCATTTTCTATTAGGGAATATTTACTTTTACTCAAGAAAATGTAGTACTTTTTCCACCACTGGGAATTTGTCCAGTAAAGCAGCTGGTTAACATAATTAAATCCATGTAGGGTAATATAAACTATATGGAGAAAATAAAATGGTGTGTTTAGAAAAGAGGGAAATAAATAATGATAATGGAACTCTTTGAAATCAATATAAGGTTTATTCAGTATAGAATGTTAGATAAAAAATTGTTTGCCACAGTTGCTCAACAAATGGGTAAGCTGCTATGTCTACTACTGTAAATAAATATTCTTCAAACCATAATTTTCTTCCAAATAAATAGACAGACAGAATCTGGCGCCAGAGTCTGTTATTGCCCTATATATATATATATAATCCACAAAAAAAGATGCACTGCATTGTTGCTACTTTGTTTTTAGGCCGGCTGTAAGATATTGAATAGTTGTGGATGCATGCCAAATGGAATACTTTCTCCTTCATAGTGCACTGCTTTTGAACAGGGCCCATATGGTCCATAAACTTCTTGTTCACATTAATCAGGGGTGTGAATTATATAATGGAGGGAACTGTACGTTCTGTAGACTTAACAAAGGTTAGGTTATATATTTCTTTCAGCACTTCAAGGTTGAAGAATATTCGTAATTATGAAACCTGTAATCTGAAACCCCAGCATTAAAATGAAACAGTGAGATCTTACATAACGTTTTGGTAACGCTTAGAGGACATTATGTCGGTGAATTACCGATCGTGATTGTGTTTGGGGAAAGTTATTTTTTGGAAGAGTGCTAGATAAAAGTCTTGAATGGAAATAGAAAAATATAATGCTTGTGTTTTTGCATCCCACAGAATATCTCATAACTCTAGAGAAGATAAGGCAGGAGACATTTTGTGATATCTCCATGGAGACATTTTGTGATATCTCCATGGAGACATTTTGTGATATCTCCATGGAGACATTTTGTGATATCTCCATGGAGACATTTTGTGATATCTCCATGGAGACATTTTGTGATATCTCCATGGAGACATTTTGTGATATCTCCATGGAGACATTTTGTGATATCTCCATGGAGACATTTTGTGATTTTGTTGGAGGGGAAGGGAAGTTGTTTGATAATGTTCCAGTAAAGGTCATTAAAAGCAATCCTTCTTCTTGGGTACTTTCTGTATTCAAAAACAGAAGAGATTCTTTCTATTTGTCACAGACACAGTTAGACAGGACCCGAGGCGCAGAGCTGTGGCGCAAAAACATTCCTTTATTAAGGTAAGAATAATCCCAAAACCAACAAAAGGAGAGACAGCGACCATGAACAGGCGTGAAACAAAAAGAAACACACAATACTGAACTTAAATAGGCTCCCCAATTAGAGGCAATGCGGCGTAGGTGGTCACCGGTGGAGCGGATTGCTCCGGCACTGGAGCGGGGCTGAGACCGGTCCCAGACTGGGCACCGGTGGAGCGGACTGCTCCGGCACTGAAGCGGGGCTGAGACCGGTCCCGGAATGGGGCGGGGCTGAGATCTGGCACAGGAGCTACCGGGCTAGGAACCAGCATTAGCGCTACCGCGCTGGGGAAACGCACTGAAGCCACCGGGCTAGGAACCGGTACTGGAGCTACCGGGCTAGGAAGCTGGGTACACGCACTGGCGCCACCGCGCTCTGTACACGCTCTGGCGCCATCGGGCTAGGAACCGGTACGGGCGCTACCAAGCTGGGGACACGCACTGGAGATACCGGGCTAGGAACCGGCACTGGCGCCACTGGGCTAGGAACCGGTACTGGCGCCGCCGGACTAGGAACCGGTACTGGCGCTACCAAGCTGGGGACACGCACTGAAGTCACCGGGCTAGGAACCGGCACTGGAGCTACCAAGCTGGGTACACGCACTGGCGCCACCGGGCTAGAAACTGGCACTGGCGCTACCAAGCTGGGGACACGCACTGGAGCTTTCTAGCCCGGTGGCGCCAGTGCGTGTACCCAGCTTGGTAGCTCCACTACCGGGCTAGGAACCGGCACTAGCGCTACCGCACTGGGTACACGCACTGGCGCCACCGGGCTAGAAATTGGTACTGGCGGTACGCAGCTGCCTCTAATTGGGGACCAATCCCAAACAGAACATAGAAAATTCCAGAGGTCTCTGGATACTAAACCTGAAAACCATAAAGGTTTCCAGAGACCTCTCTGAACATAAATCCTTACACTATTGATCGTGACACATCCTCAGTACTGTTCTAGTGACAGGGTCCATGCTCAGTACTGTTCTAGTGTCTGGGTCCATGCTCAGTACTGTTCTAGTGACTCGGTCCATGCTCTCATGCTGCAATGACAAGACTTTGATTCTCCGAATTTCACTACAGGTGTGTTGCCCACCAGTTCCATAAAAATAGCCAGAGGCTAGTAATTTTTAGATCAGGCTAGTGGAAAATATAAAATGTAAAATAGCCCGAGGCTAGTACTTTTTAGACCAGGCTAGTAGAAAATATAAAATGTAAAATAGCCCGAGGCTAGTACTTTTTAGACCAGGCTAGTAAAAAATATAAAATGTAAAATAGCCCGAGGCTAGTACTTTTTAGACCAGGCTAGTAGAAAATATAAAAGGTAAAATAGCCCGAGGCTAGTACTTTTTAGACCAGGCTAGTAGAAAATATAAAAGGATAAATAGCCCGAGGCTAGTACTTTTTAGACCAGGCTAGTAGAAAATATAAAATGTAAAATAGCCCGAGGCTAGTACTTTTTAGACCAGGCTAGTAGAAAATATAAAAGGTAAAATAGCCCGAGGCTAGTACTTTTTAGACCAGGCTAGTAGAAAATATAAAAGGTAAAATAGGCCGAGGCTAGTACTTTTTAGACCAGGCTAGTAGAAAATATAAAAGGTAAAATAGCCCGAGGCTAGTACTTTTTAGACCAGGCTAGTAGAAAATATAAAATGTAAAATAGCCCGAGGCTAGTACTTTTTAGACCAGGCTAGTAGAAAATATAAAATGTAAAATAGCCCGAGGCTAGTACTTTTTAGACCAGGCTAGTAGAAAATATAAAATGTAAAATAGCCCGAGGCTAGTACTTTTTAGACCAGGCTAGTAGAAAATATAAAATGTAAAATGGTTGTCATTAACTTTTTTACCCATCTTTATAATGTTGCATCACCGAGAGTGAACCTGCAAGTAAGCATTTCATTGTTCTGCGTACCATGTGTATCCTGTGCATATGACATATAAACTTGACTTGACCTAACTTGATATCCCAGGCATTGCAGTGGAGGTGCTCCTTCTTGACTACATGGAGGTCCTGCAGCTCCAACTCCACCAGGGGGTGTACTCACATTCCATGATGTGAAAGGTTCAAAACCTTGCAAATAGAAATGTAATAAATAGAGCTGATTCCAGTCACTATATTCCACATGGCAGACGATCATATCTGTTCCACACAATAGATTTCTGACCGTTCTCCAACATACATAACATATCCACATCGAGAGACATCCTGTTTTGCTGTCATCGAGTATCCATGGGCAGTATCCATGGGCAGTATCCATGGACAGTATCTATGGGCAGTATCCATGTATCCATGGACAGTATCCATGGGCAGTATCCATGGGCAGTATCCATGGGCAGTATCTATGGGCAGTATCCATGTATCCATGGACAGTATCTATGGGCAGTATCCATGTATCCATGGACAGTATCTATGGGCAGTATCCATGTATCCATGGACAGTATCCATGGGCAGTATCCATGGGCAGTATCCATGGGCAGTATCTATGGGCAGTATCCATGTATCCATGGACAGTATCTATGGGCAGTATCCATGTATCCATGGACAGTATCTATGGGCAGTATCCATGTATCCATGGACAGTATCTATGGGCAGTATCCATGTATCCATGGACAGTATCTATGGGCAGTATCCATGTATCCATGGACAGTATCTAAGGGCAGTATCCATGTATCCATGGACAGTATCTATGGGCAGTATCCATGTATCCATGGACAGTATCTATGGGCAGTATCCATGTATCCATGGACAGTATCTATGGGCAGTATCCATGTATCCATGGACAGTATCTATGGGCAGTATCCATGTATCCATGGGCAGTATCCATGGGCAGTATCCATGGGCAGTATCTATGGGCAGTATCCATGTATCCATGGACAGTATCTATGGGCAGTATCCATGTATCCATGGACAGTATCTATGGGCAGTATCCATGTATCCATGGACAGTATCTATGGGCAGTATCCATGTATCCATGGACAGTATCTATGGGCAGTATCCATGTATCCATGGACAGCATCTATGGGCAGTATCCATGTATCCATGGACAGTATCTATGGGCAGTATCCATGGACAGTATCTATGGGCAGTATCCATGTATCCATGGACAGTATCTATGGGCAGTATCCATGGACAGTATCTATGGGCAGTATCCATGTATCCATGGACAGTATCTATGGGCAGTATCCATGTATCCATGGACAGTATCTATGGACAGTATCCATGTATCCATGGACAGTATCTATGGACAGTATCCATGTATCCATGGACAGTATCTATGGGCAGTATCCATGGCCAATACATAACACACAGTAAATTCTGTTCCATACGATACAGAGATTAATGAACTTTCTTTAATGTTGCCCCCTCCTGAACATTCATATTTATATTATGTATGTGTATACAGTATATACAGTGCCTTCAGAAAGTATTCAGACCCCGCAACTTGCCAGGTTTCCTCCAAAAGTGATGCTTGGCATTCAGTCCAAAGAGTTCAATCTTGGTTTCACCAGACCAGAGAATCTTGTTTCTCATGGTCTGAGAGTCTTTAGGTACCTTTTGAAAAACTCTAACCGGGGTGTCATTTGCCTTTTACTGAGGAGTGGCTTCTGTCTTGCCACTCTACCCTAAAAGCCTGATTGGTGGAGTGCTGCAGAGATGGTTGTCCTTCTGGAAGGTTCTCCCATCTCCACAGAGGAACTCTGGAGCTCAGTCAGACTGACTATCGGGTTCTTGGTCACCTCCCCGACCAAGGCCCTTCTCCCCCAATTGCTCAGTTTGGCTGGGCAGCCAGTTCTAGGAAGAGTCTTGGTGGTTCCAAACTTCTTGCATTAAAGAATGATGGAGGCCACTGTTTTCTTGGTGACCTTCAATGCTGCAGAAATGTTTTGGTACCCTTCCCCAGATCTGTGCCTCGACACAATCCTGTCTCGAAGCTCTATGGACAATTCTTTCGATCTCATGGCTGGGTTTTTGCTCTGACATGTACTGTCAACTGTGGGACCTTATACAGACAGGTGTGTGCCTTTGCAAATCATGTCCAATCAATTCAATTTACCACAGGTGGACTCCAATCAAGTTGTAGAAACATCTCAAGGATGATCAATTGAAACAGGATGCACCTGAGCTCAATTTAGAGTCTCATAGCAAAGGGTCTGAATACTTATGTAAATAAGGTATTTCTGTTTTTCATTTTTAATACATTTGCAAAGAATGGGGTATTGTTTGTGTCATTATGGGGTATTGTGTGTGTCATTATGGGGTATTGTGTTTGTCATTATGGGGTATTGTGTGTGCCATTATGGGGTATTGTGTGTGTCATTATGGGGTATTGTGTGTGTCATTATGGGGTATTGTGTGTGTCATTATGGGGTATTGTGTGTGTCATTATGGGGTATTGTGTGTCCATTTTAGAATAAGGCTGTAACGTAACAAAGTTACGGGTTCTAAATACTTTCTGAAGGCACGGTATACATACTCACATTCCATGATGTGAAAGGTTCAGAACCTTGCAGATAGAAATGTAATACATAGAGCTGACTCCAGTCCCTATATTTCACATGACAGACGATCATATCTGTTCCATACAATACATTTCTACCTGAACGTTCTCCAACATGCCGCCCTCCTGAATAGGCCCCATGTCAGAGGTCATCCAGAGGCATATTCCTGGTCATCCAGAGGCATCGTATCCATTGGTAATATCCATGTATCCAACCGAAATACACAACAATGAATTCTGTTCCATATGATAGAGCATATTGAAAAAAATGTAAACGCTGAACGCTGCCCTCGAAGGGAAAGCTGCCCCTAGAAAACTCAGCTGAGCTATCTGAACAGGCCCCAGGTCAGAGTTCACACACAGCAACACTTCTGAGCCGACACTTCCTGCATCATTTGGCCAAAACACCTGCGATGACAAGTCTTCGCTTCGCATAAGGCATTGTATCCACACCGAGATATCATATCATCCTCTTATGCGATCATCCCAGTAGCCAGTATTCATTGGGACAGACAGGATCACAGGAGCAGGGTCTTTATTAAATGCTACACACCTCCAGGGTCACGCACAGCCACACTCCTGTGCCAACACTTCCTGCACCGTGTGGTACCTACTATTGTTATCCAGGAAAGAGATATCCTTCTCGTATGCGATAGGCCGACAGCACGGGCTGTATCGCACCTTGTCTCGCCACCCCTTTTTAATGAGCCCCGACCTCCTCATGTGTTCCAGGGTGATGTCATAGTTGCGTCGGCGCGCGGTGCACCTGCCGCTGCAGTACCTGAAGAGGAGAGTCTCGTCACTGTTGTAGCCCAGCCCCAGTTCCCCCACTGTCACCTCCACCTCCTGCAGAGAGCACGGCTTTAACCTCCTCCTCCTGCGCCCCCTTTTAGCTCCCTTAGTTGTCTGGGGGGAGCTCTCCTGGCTCTCCTCCTCCAGCACCTCCTCTCTACTGCTCCTGCTTCTCCTCTTGCTGCTCCTGTCCATCAGAGCCCCGATCACCTTCTTCAGCTCTCCCTTGGTGAAGCTCTGGAGAAGGTGGGAGACTGGAGGAGACGGAGAGAGAGAGGAGAGTTACATAGAGGTAGAGAAGCAGGTACAGAGACAGACAGACAGGCAGACAGACAGACAGACAGACAGGCAGACGGATAGACAGACAGACAGGCAGACAGGCAGACAGACAGACAGACAGACAGACGGACAGACAGACAGACAGGCAGACGGACAGACAGACACACAGGCAGGCAGGCAGACAGACAGACAGACAGACAGACAGACAGACAGGCAGGCAGACAGACAGGCAGACAGACAGGCAGGCAGACAGACAGGCAGGCAGACAGGCAGACGGACAGACAGACAGACAGACAGGCAGACAGGCAGGCAGACAGGCAGGCGGACAGGCAGGCAGACAGACAGACAGACAGGCAGACAGGCAGGCAGACAGACAGGCAGACGGACAGGCAGACGGACAGGCAGGCAGACAGGCAGGCAGACAGACAGGCAGGCAGGCAGGCAGGCAGGCAGACAGACAGACAGACAGACAGACAGACAGACAGGCAGACAGGCAGGCAGACAGACAGACAGGCAGACAGTCGGGCAGGCAGACAGACAGGCAGGCAGACAGATGGACAGGCAGGCAGACAGACAGACAGGCAGACAGGCAGACAGACAGGCAGACGGACAGGCAGGCAGACAGGCAGACAGACAGGCAGGCAGGCAGGCAGACAGGCAGGCAGACAGGCAGACAGGCAGGCAGGCAGACAGACAGGCAGGCAGACAGGCAGGCAGACAGACAGGCAGGCAGGCAGGCAGACAGGCAGGCAGGCAGGCAGGCAGACAGACAGGCAGACAGGCAGACAGACAGACAGGCAGACAGGCAGACAGACAGGCAGGCAGACGGACGGACGGACAGGCAGGCAGACAGGCAGACAGGCAGGCAGGCAGGCAGACAGACAGACAGGCAGGCAGACAGACAGGCAGGCAGGCAGGCAGGCAGACAGGCAGACAGACAGACAGGCAGACAGACAGACAGGCAGACAGGCAGACAGACAGGCAGACAGGCAGACAGACAGACAGGCAGGCAGACAGACAGACAGACAGGCGGACGGACGGACGGACGGACGGACGGACGGACGGACAGGCAGGCAGGCAGACAGGCAGGCGGACGGACGGGCGGGCGGGCGGACGGACGGACGGACGGACAGGCAGGCAGACAGGCAGGCAGACAGACAGGCAGACAGACAGACAGGCAGGCAGGCAGACAGGCAGGCAGACAGGCAGACAGACAGACAGACAGGCAGACAGGCAGACAGGCAGACAGACAGACAGACAGGCAGACAGGCAGACAGGCAGGCAGACAGGCAGACAGGCAGACAGACAGGCAGGCAGGCGGACGGACGGACGGACGGACGGACGGACGAACGGGCGGGCGGGCGGGCGGGCGGACGGACGGACGGACGGACGGACGGGCGGCAGGCGGGCGGGCGGTCAGGCAGGCAGGCAGGCAGGCAGGCAGGCAGGCAGGACATAAGGACAGGGAGGCTTGAGATCACAACTATCTATTCTACACCTCTCCTCAGGCCTTGAACACAAAAAAGAGATAGCTATTGAACCAACTAGGACCTCTGCCACATCCCAGTGACATTCAGCACTCAGCAGAACTAATTTCCTGTCTGTCTAATGTTGCTGGGTAGGAACACATAACACATCATCCGCCTATAAAAAAGCTGTGTTGAGGGCTCATACAATGAGAAGTATAGCACTACCTGGTGTCTTCATTTCTACTCTAGGCCTAGCACCCTTGGCAGTGCAGGGAGATGTGAGGTGATGTGATATGTGAGGTAATATGAAGTGTGAGGTAATATGTGAGGTAATATGAAGTGTGAGGTAATATGTGAGGTAATGTGATGTGTGAGGTAATGTGAAGTGATGTGAGAGAGAGACAAAGAAAGAGAGAGAGAGAAAAAGAGAGAGTGAGAGAGAAAAATATAACGAGAGAGACCAACAAACCTGCTTATTGTTCAATGTTTGATTATTTTAAACCTTGGTTATTGTTGTTACTGTTGTCCTGTTGACAATATTGATTATTATTATTAATTATAAATTATGTTAACATTGTAAATCTCCAAAGTAAGCTTTGGCAATATGTACATTGTTACGTCATGCCAATAAAGCAAATTGAATTGAATTGAGAGAGATGAGAGACAAAGAAAGAGATTGAGAGACAAAGATGTGATGTTGAGGTGATGTGATGTGTGAGGTGATGTGATGTGTGAGGTGATGTGATGTGATGTGATGTGTGAGGTGATGTGATGTGATGTGATGTGATGTGAGGTGATGTGTGAGGTGATGTTGAGGTGATGTGTGAGGTGATGTGTGAGGTGATGTGTGAGGTGATGTGTGAGGTGATGTGATGTGTGAGGTGATGTGATATGTGAGGTGATGTGATGTGTGAGGTGATGTGATGTGTGAGGTGATGTTTGAGGTGATGTGATGTGTGAGGTGATGTGTGAGGTGATGTGATGTGTGAGGTAATGTGATGTGTGAGGTGATGTGTGAGGTGATGTGTGAGTTAATGTGATGTGTGAGGTGATGTGTGAGGTAATGTGATATGTGAGGTGATAGATAGATAGATAGATAGGTACTTTATTGATCCCCCGGGGGGGAAATTTCATTATCAAGCAGCTACAACAAAAACACAGGGCAGGTGCAAAATGCCACAACGAAAGTACACAAAAGACAGATACATGGTACATGATACATAGAGCGGCAGTATGAAAAAGTATAGAAATACAGGATATCTGGAGTGCAAAAAAAAGCTATAAAAGGACATTGCGTAGTATGAGTGGTTGGCTGAATATGTACACTATACATTGGTGGATGTTGGATGGTTAACTATACTATACAGGTTGATGGCAGAGAAATACTTCAGTAGCTAATGCGTATGATATGAGCGAGGGTAATAATAGTTTACTTAATAGACAGAATGGGTAAATGAACAGGTAAGTGAAAATTTTGCATGGTTAAATTAGCTGTACAGTTAGGTATACAGTTATATTTACAGATAAGTGAATACTTGCATGTTTACACAAACTCTACAGGTAAATGACAGGAAGAGATACTTTAATAGCTAAATGTGTGTATGATATCATTGGGGTAATAATAGTAATTCCCTTAAAATACAGTCCTTAGTGCGCAGGGTTTAATTACAGACAACTGCACTTATTGCACATTTGATATACTAAAAGCAATGAGAAAAGGTGCAACTGGCAGGATACTAATATGCATTCCTGAGTGAATGCCTAGGTCCAATAATTACTTACAATATTGCATGTGATATAATATAACAACTGTACATGGGTATGTATATACAGACCTGTATGAATAAGTAGGTCCTGAGTGGATGAGTGCTGACGGAACAGAGTTACTCACGGATGGATGCATAATTGTTAAACTAGGTCCTAGCACCCCAACAGTTCCAGATCTATGTTGCCGACGGCACGGCACCCCGGTGAGGCATTATATAGTCTCATAGCCGCCGGCAGGAAGGACCTCCTGTGGCGCTCTCTGGCACACCGTGGTGGGATCAGTCTGTGACTGAAAGAGCTCCTCTGCGTCATAACCATAGCGTGCAGAGGGTGGGTGACGTTGTCCATGATGATGTGTGAGGTAATGTGATGTGTGAGGTGATGTGTGAGGTAATGTGTGAGGTGATGTGAGGTGATGTGTGAGTTAATGTGTGAGGTAATGTGATGTGATGTGTGAGGTAATGTGTGAGGTAATGTGATGTGATGTGTGAGGTAATGTGTGAGGTAATGTGTGAGGTAATGTGTGAGGTAATGTGATGTGATATGTGAGGTGATGTGTGAGGTAATGTGATATGTGAGGTAATGTGTGAGGTAATGTGATGTGTGAGGTGATGTGTGAGGTGATGTGTGAGTTAATGTGATGTGTGAGGTAATGTGATATGTGAGGTGATGTGTGAGGTAATGTGATGTGTGAGGTGATGTGTGAGGTAATGTGTGAGGTGATGTGAGGTGATGTGTGAGGTAATGTGTGAGGTAATGTGATGTGATGTGTGAGGTAATGTGTGAGGTAATGTGATGTGATGTGTGAGGTAATGTGTGAGGTAATGTGTGAGGTAATGTGTGAGGTAATGTGTGAGGTAATGTGATGTGATGTGTGAGGTAATGTGTGAGGTAATGTGTGAGGTAATGTGTGAGGTAATGTGTGAGGTAATGTGTGAGGTAATGTGTGAGGTAATGTGTGAGGTAATGTGATGTGATGTGTGAGGTGCCGGCAGGTTATTGTGTCTCTGTCCTTATGTCAACAACCTAGCAGCTGTAGTAGACAGAACCCCAATAGGTTGCTATTTGAGACACAACTAGTCACTAAGCCCCACTG